>JBBPDC010000038.1:15420880-15433360 GCA_037974485.1 Hemigrammopetersius urotaenia
TCTATGTCTATTGTCTATGCTTATTGTCTTGCCTATGCTCTGTAAGGTGACCTTGGGTATTAGAAAGGCGCCCACAAGTAAAATGTATTATTATTATTATTATTATTATTACAATCAAAAGGTCTTCTGAAGGCAGTAAATACACTATATGGGCAAAAGCATTGGGACACACCTTTTAATAATTTAATTCAGGGGTACTAATTGCCACAGGTGTATACAATCCAACATACCAATACAATTTGCTTCCAGCATTGTGGACAAAATTTGGGGAAGAACCTTTTCTATTCCAGCATGACTGTGCCCCAGTGCACAAAGCGAGCTCCATAAAGACATGGTTGGATGAGTTTAGGCTGGAGGAACTTGACTGATCCACACAGAGCCCTGACCTCAACACCTTTGGGATGAACTGGAAAGGAGATTGTGATTCAGACCTTCTCACCCAAGATCGGTGCCTGACCTCATAAGTGCTCTACAGAATGAATGGACACAAACTCTCACAGAAATCCACCAAAATCTTGTGGAATGCCTTTTAAGAAGACTGGAATCTGTTATTGCTGCATAGGAGGACTGACTCCATCAAAGTTTATGTATTTAAATGCAATATCATTAAAGTCCCTGTTGGTGTACTGAGCAGGCGTCCTAATACCTTTGTCCATTTTGTGTAGATCAAGTAGGATTAAGTGCAGTTGGAGCTGGAATTTCCATAAGCAGTGTTTGTGACCAATAACTGCTTGTGTAGCCATTCTTCACTGGTCAGTTTATGACCAGAGAACTGCTCTTGGCTGGGTGTTTCTGGGTGGCAGTCCACTCTCAGCCTGGCAGTCACAGTGATGTGAGTAAAGATCCAAACAACATCACAGACTCACAGGTACTAGCACTCTTCCACGCCACTACCATGTCACTGTCACTGCTGTGCTGAAGTTATATAGCAGCCCCAAGACTGTTAGCATTAACCTTTTCAGCAATCTGTGCAACAGCAGCTCTTCTGTCTGACCAGACAGGTTAGCCTTCCCTTTCCATGCGTAACAATGTGCCCTGGGCACCCAAGACACTGCCTGACTGTTCTTCACTGGGCCGTTTTTATGGCAGGTACTGACCATTGTGTACTGAGAACAGCCCACAAGACCTGCTATTTTGGAAATGTTGTGATCCCACCATCACAGTTTGGCCTGTTAGTATCACTTGGATCCCCCTTTTTCAGTTTCCAGCGCATGTACGTCACAATCTTACTATTCACTTGTTCCACTGTAACAAGTTCATCAGTTCACTTCACCTGTCAGTGGTTTTAGTATTGTGGTTGATGGGCATACTAGATTCAATATATTCTATGCCAGAATTACAGTTTTGAACAACAGTTCTATCAAGTGATATGATAATCTGCTTTCTATTACAAATGAAATGGAAAAGCAAATCCTCACTGATCTTTTTTTAATGCTTTGGCAAGTTGCACAACTTCTCTCTTTGGTCTTCATAATCCTTGTATTGCTCTGTCATTATCATGGCTTAAGGATGATTCTGTATGCTCCTCACCTGTTCCACATGCTTTAACTACTTTCTTCATTTTGTCTCCTTATTTTTCATCAGTCCTTGAGTGAAATGAAACGGGTAGGCATTCATTTTTCCATTCTCAGAAAGCATTCATCATGATAGATTTACTCTATGAACATTCTCTTTCATTAATCTCCAGCAATTGTATAAATGAAGCAAAAAAAAAAAAATAATTTAGATCTAATTTGAACAACTGGCAAAGCTGTGAGGAGCACCTGAGGAGCACCTGAATCATTCAGTGCAATAACTACAATCAGTTTTAAGAGTTGTTGAGCTATACATTTGATTTCAATTACTTAATAATTATCTGCACAGCTGTTCAATTAATTACTGAAGTATATAGTATATCTACCAACAGTTAATGATATCCTATCTGGACAAAAGTATTGGGCAAGGCCACTTACTTCCAGTGATAGACAATCGTAATGCTTCAGGAGAACAAGACATTTGTGGACCCAGTTTGGGGAAGAACCTTTTCTTTTCCAGCCTGACTGTGCCCCAGTGCACAAAGCGAGCTCCATAAAGACATGGTAGGATGAGTTTGGTGTGGAAGAAGAACTGAATGACAGTGATGAAGGAGCAACAGCCTGTTACTGCTAGGACCTGTGATCTGGGTGTGGAACAAAACCCAACCTACTCTCTGATAACTGAGGAAAGCTGCACATGATTTAGGGTAATTGAGATCTGTGGCCAAGCTCAGGGAAGGCCACAATCCAATATCACAGCAGGAGGGTATTGTGATGAGGCAAATTACCCAGCTTGGCTTTCCATGAGTTCTGGGATGGAGAGCATATGGGAGAGAGGAAGGGTTGAGGAGCTGCACAACCAAATGAAAACTTAGAAAATGTGAAGAACCAAAACTTTATATAAGTAAGCTCTATAAAGACATGGTTGAATGAGTTTGGTGGGAAACAACTTGACTGGCCCACACAGGGCCCTGACCTCAACCCTATCCAACACCTTTGGGATGAACTGGAATGGAGATCGTGGTCCAGACCTTCTCATCTAACATCGCTAACTAACCTCATAAATGCTCTACAGAATGAATGCTCAAAAAATCATTAAAGTCCCTGTTGTGGAATGGTCAGGCGTCCCAGTACTTAACATCCATATAGTGTATTGACGGCCTTGTTTAGTGGCCGATATGCAAGTCTGAAATTCTTGTTTAACTTTTGTCATAATGTTCACACCACTACAGCACAGATAACACAGTGCAAGTCTTACTAACGTTAGTTTGTTTAGCTGAAAATCACAGAGACAAAGTCCAACCATAGAATGTGTAAACATTTTACCAGGCTTCGATAAGCCTTTGCTTCATGTACAGAAGCTTATTAGAATTAGAACTATCTGTATTTTGCTCAGTTCAGTTTTTACTACTTTTACACAATAAGCATATTTTAGATTTATATACTCCCTGAGATCGACTGGCAACCTGTCTGGCAACCTTTCTCCACCTTTCACACTCAATAATATTTTTATTATACGTTTTGTGTGCACGCAAATTAAAAACTGTATGGTTTTGTTTATTTAGTGTAAAAGTGTGTGTGCATTTACATATGTACCCACACCATGCTCTTTCCCATTACACCAACAGAGACATTACGTTCAAACACATAGACATTAACATGGAGTTGCTGCTTTAATAGCTTCCACTGTTCTTGGAAGACTTTCCACAACTGTGGGAATGTGTGTCCATTCATTCTGTAGCATTTGGACGAGAAGGTCTGGATCACAATCTCTGTTCCAGTTCATCCCAAAGATGCTGGAGGTCAGGACTATGTGTGGCCAGTCAAGTTCTTCCACACTCCTCCAGCATGTCTTTATGGAGCTCGCTTTGTGCACTGGGACACAGTCATGCTGGAATAGAAAAGGGCCATCTCAAAAAAAAGTTCCTTCAAAAAGAATCAAGGCAATATGCTACATGTATATTTCACAAAAGGACAATAATTTGAGCACAGTTTGCTTATTGGCCCACAAATTTGAGCAAAGACACATGAAATAAACAACAGTTATCTTGTTTTGTTTGGATTTTTCTTTTCAACGTGCGGCGTGCTTTTCTCATTTGGAAAGCACCATGAAAAGAAAGTTAACAATAGAATGACTCAGTCTCTGACTCCGACAAAGAGCAAATCTGCCAGCTGTCAGAACAATTCAATTTAATATGACAAACATCTAAACACATTGATCCATCATCTTAGTCATTTCAAAAATCAGAATTGCGAGAAGAGCGAAGAACATCTTGGAAAATTTAAACAACTGCACACTGCCATGCTCCAAACCTCTTTGGAATAGACAATGTGCTTTAGCCATGATGGCTGTTGAGGGTTGACAGAACTGTGTGTCAGACACCTTAAGTGTGGAATACATCATACGTGTATTTTAAGCCCATGTAATTAACCCATCTGGAACTCTTAGCAGACTTCTGTAGTAGCTGTTAATTGAGGGAAATGCATTTTCTGGCTTCTACTCCTCATGCATTTTAAGTGAAACCCAAAAAACAAAAAAACAATAGAATAAATTGAGCACCAGTGGTTATTTTTACTTCTGGTTTTGTGGTTCATGGAACAAATGTGCTTTAAATTACTGCAAATCACTACAAAGGCCTTGTTGTGACTCACACTCTTAAAAGCAAACTTTTCTTGAATACTGAAAAAAAAGGAAACCAAAATGAGAAAAAAAACCCAGCTGTCCTTTGAAATGCTGATATTCCACTGCAGGAGTCTCAAGGGACTCCTGCGCTGTAATACCACCAATATTAGGATGTTCCATGAGAGTAATTAATGCTGAACATATGTTTGCAACATAGATCTGGTATTTTTTTCCTCAATTTCTCTTTTCCATCCCAGTGTCATGAAGCGTGCCCCACTTATCAGTCTTTCTTTACCTTTTCCTTTCTGTTTGGCTTCATTGTACATCTAAAGCAGAGACATAATGAAGTTCATTTGTCTTTGGTAGCATGGTGGCGTAGCCTGAGCAGGAGGCTAACAAGGGACTCTGGGCCTGCCTCAAGGGCCTCATAATGCGGCCACAGAGCCTCTGAGGTTAGACAGGATTAATGGACCCATGCTGAGTAAAATGGGCCGTGCCCAGCCAAAAGAGGTTATACATACAACAATATAGGACATGAAGAAACCTCAGTATAATTTGCCAATCTATGCTCCGCCCACAAATTGATCCATGGTTCATAGCAACTTTTGCAAAGTTCCATAAGCTGTACAGAACTATGGCAAAAAATCTCTTTCGATATTATGAAAAATTGTATCAGTCTTTATTTGCATTTACGGCATTTATCAGACGCTTTTATCCAAAGCGACTTCCATTCCTTAACTACAGGGGGCAGTCTCTCCCTGGAGCAACTTGGGGTTAAGGGTCTTACTCAGGGACCCAGTGGTGGCGCTAAAGGTAGGATTCGAACCCATGACCTTTTGGTCCAGAGGCGAGTATTCTACTCACTGAGCTACCTCCACCCACAAAATTTGGAGGTGTTCCATTCCATTGAGTGTCCAATTTAACCCTTAGAATGCGAGCAGCATGGATCTGTGGCAGCAGCGTGAAAAATATTAAATAGCCGACATATGGCCAAACAGCTCTTTATGTGTTAGTTTCCCCCATTTGGGTGGAGGCTCGAGGTGTCAGACATCATGCTGAGCTTTGTTTAGTGATCCTATGTCACGTACAACCAAAGTAATAAAAAAAAAAAACGTAATAATGGTGAACAATATTGGGTTTTTAAAAATGGTATCTCAACCAAATGCCAAGTAAGAACAAAAACAGCCCAAATTTCTTTTATTTTAGGTCTTAGTGGAAAAAAAAACCACACAATATCTTTGAACCCAGAGGATCTTTCAGGAGAGACACACTTTTACTGACACACTCAGTTCTTTTGGTCAAAATGCTAAACTACCAGGCTCATATTGTTAACTGGATCTACTTGCTTGAAAATGACATATTTGCCAACTTGCTAATGTTTGCTCAGTTACCCCAAAAACTGCATGATCTTATTAATTAGTATTAACTGAATTCTTTAATTCTGATGCATTCTTCTAGTTTGGCATCCATAGTAGTGCTCAAGCTCAGCTGCTTGATCTCCATCACTGTAATAGAATGCCTACTTGTAGCCTTTTTATGTAAAGAAAGGTTTAAATGGTAAGGAAAACCCAATTTAGCAACAACAGAAATCACAAATGCAGCCTGTGGCCTTACATAGGGCTCTGACTATGCTGGAGGTCAACATTTAAGCCACAACATTCACAGAGATGTTAGAAGTAGTTATATGCAAAAGGTAGAACACCCTGGTCAAACATTTGGTTGAATTTCAAAGCAAAAGTAATTACAGGTCTACTTCAGTGTAATGTATTGGGAAAAAACATGGCCTTTGGAGGAATTTGTAGAAATGTTCAAATAGCACATTTAAAATGTAATTTTGTTCTCTGTGCTGGATATATACATATGAGGGGCACTCAGATTTTTATATAACTCTATACACGGTGAATCCTTGAACACACAGCCATTTTTGCTCTCCCTGGATGTCTCTTATGAAAATTTGAAGATGTGTTCACTTTGTGGAACATGATTTCTAAGTTCAGATTCTGAATTCACAAGATCAACACAATCATGCCACATTATTTCATAATAGGTTTATTTTGCTCATTCCTATAGCGGTAAATTAAAAGCGGAAATATTTTTTCGGGGTCAGAATCAAGACTTTCAAGACTAGGAATTCACACTTAAACATATTTGTTAAATTTGAGCCCTAAGTATGACTTTTTTTCCCAATTAAAAAACAACGTAATTTTATTTTTTTAATTATTTGACAGTTCTAATCCTGAGACTTTGTCCGTTCTCATATCCACATGCTTTTTAAGTGATGCAACTTCTAATTAGGCTGAAAGGGATTTTGCCATTTTGTGCATTTGTTGGTGAAGAATGGATCAGTCCGAGAGAGCTACAACAACTAATGAGTGAGATACACCAAGAACACACTAGTCAGGTCAACAGTGTAGTGGTTTAAATTCAGAAAATTTACATTAAACTAGTGTTTTAGTTGGAAAATCAGTTGACATGTTAATATTCATGTCCTGCACTGTTTGCACAGTATAGTGTTGCATAAAACAGTGCTGTACAGTCTTTAAATGACAGTTAACCAATCATTTTTATCTGTCCTCATGCAAAAATGAGAGCCTTTGAGGCCACTTGCTTTAGAGAAAGCGGCCTTCCTTCGCAAGAGAGCACAATGTGCTCACACACTGGAGCTTACACACTACAATTGGCAGTGCTGTTTTGAAGTTCAAGAGCATTGCTTTTGGAGAACAAATGTGAAGTTAATTAGCAGAGAAATCATGCCATAACAGTTTTACTGAGACTCAGGTTAAAGCTTTTGTGCTTCTCTGCTAGCCTGCATGTCTAGAGGATGGTTACACTGGAATATGAAATAAATCCTTTTCACAGCAACTACGTTTTTTGTTGGTAATGCAACAAAACACATTTCTTTGTTATACGGAAGTCACTCGTATTATGGCCGATGTGCACATTTTAAATGATGAACGTGAGGCAGTTCTAATGTGTCTGAAACATGCTGTGTTGTTCAAAGAATAGGCATGAAGTAACAGCTGACAGAAACAGTTTTTTATTGTCATTTGTCGAGACCAATGGTGCATCAATCTCTATGCCTGAAATAATTACATCTTCTCCTCTGTTACTGAATGCTTACCTATAGTTCTTTAATTTTGAAATGATTGACAGTGCAGTTTGGAGCTGACACAGGGCATTTCTGCTGCAGTCTGATCGACACCATTTATCTGATATGCATCTGTACCTGTCACTACTTTCTCCTTAAAGTGTTTGCATGACAGAGTCAGCTGCAGGAATGTGCAGCCATTTGTCCTCCGGTTTTTTTACCGTCACAGCAATTAGTGAACACAAGATTTCAATGTAACTGTCACTTACCTGTTGTAATGTGACACTGATTTACTGATTCATTTAGATCCATTTATGACATACATATGGGTTTCTGTAGCAAAAACAATCATAATTCATTTTCCATTGTCTCTTTATCCCTTAGAATGAACCAAGCTGTTTTAAGTGTGAGCAAAGCATCCTTTTAAGACTTATGAATGTGAATTGCCTTTCTTCCTATTAGTTGGGCTGTATCATTCCTCTTACAAAAAGCAAGTACATTCCTCTGTATGTCAAAATGTGCACAGAGTACCCAGATGTTAAGTGAAGAGTTTGTTAGTTTAAAAGTCTTAGAGAAGCTCTGAGACTACATGCATAATTTGCAACCGTCACTAGAGCTGAGCAAAGCTAAATCTACGGCCCGAGACAGAATCTTTCAATCACAAACTTCTCAAGAAGGCGCGGTGCTCATGTCCCAGATAGTCACTTTTCCAGGTAATAAACATGGTGTAGAGTCACTTTGTCGCAATTCAACACGACTGAATCAGTTTAATCTTACTCCATGAACTGTCTGGCACAACAGAATTGAAAGTGTAAATGTGGGAATGTTGTAATGTTTGTTATTTCTTTGTTAAGATATTTCTTTGTTAAGATATTTAATATATTTTATAATTAAAATAGCGAACAAAATCTTTGGTGGGAAGAATGCCCTTAACAAACCAGGATATGATAACCATCTTCGAAATTTCACAGGGTGGATCATGCAGCTGTATATGCATGAACAGAAACTCAAACACATTATTTAAGGTCCAATTAATCATATTTTTTCCCAAACACGGCTACATGTTCTCCACTGTCCTACGATGTAGGAGCATCCCTCTGTGTGAACCCCTTCTGTCTTGGCTGGGACCACTCAAGCATGATGGTACAGACTCCTCAAGCCTTTAAATTAATGTATCTGTCTACAGCCCTCACTAAAACCCACCCAACCTGATTGCTGTAATGATACTGGTCTGAATTTCTCGGGATATTCATGGCCTCCCTTTTATTTGCTTCTGATTCCACAAAGCAAGCAAAAACACTTTTCCCGTCCTTCTATAGTAAATGAATGAGGTAAGACAATATTGCCTTGTTTTAACACAGTTTTAACATGTTGCGAATATAGGATTTAGTACATCTGCGCTTATTTCAGAATGTCTCTGCTGGTTCTGTTATTTTGCTGGAAGTCATGCACATATTTCCAGCACTGTCCTATGGGGCATAGAAATATTGTGGACATCTTCAGCATGAATGGGCCGTAGCTGCTGTAGGCTGAACAGATTGCAGTTCAGCTTCAATACATGCGCTGTTTGGACTGGGGAGTTAATTGTACATTTTGAAACAATGACAATGCTTCCATACTACAAAAACCTAAAGAAGTGTAGAAAATGTGTTTTTCTGTTGAGTTTTAGCTTTTAACTTTTAAAGTAAAGAAGCTCTTACCTTGCACTGATACAATGAAGTTTATAGCGCAGTGATAGTATCTGCCTTCATACACAGCTCCGGAAAAAATAAGAGACCACTGCAATTTATTTTAAATCGGCATCTCTCTGAGTGTGAACCCATTCCAGTCCAGTCTCTGTTAAACTCCTACACAAGCTCATTCTGCTTTATCAGCTGAATCACATTTTATTTAATGAGGGAAAGTATAAAAACACTGCTGTGATCGACACTCTCCTCTCACACTGAGACCAGTTGGATGGTGAAACACTACTAGAAGTTCCTCAAAGGTCATTATTGCCATTTTGTTTAAGAGAGAACCAGAGATTTGTTTAATTTGAATTATTCAAGTTCTGTAAACGCTGCATCATTGTTCTTATTCTGATGTCATTTGCTAAATGATGCTTTAAAGAACAATATTTTTATTTGGAAATGAGGAGAAATATTGTCAGTTTTTAAAGGCAAAGCTGTTTAGGTCAATACTTGCACCTCTAAAAGATAAAACCTGAGAAACTGAACATTTTTGCTGTGGTCTCTTAATTTTTTCACTATTAAAGTAATTACATACTATGTTTTCTAATGTCTAGCTCTCTCACTCCCATTAGACAGCGTTGTATTAGGGAGAGTGGGGTAGTAGGTGGACCACATGGAAGTGGACAGCACTATTGAAATTGAATGCCTCCAAACTGCTGCTATTGATTAATGTTGCTCCGCAGAGATAATCCATTGACTCCCACAATCGGCTGAAGTCCAGATGGCTAGGTGTGACTCCTCATGCTACCACTGCTTTAATCCTCTCCTGGAAAGTCCAGTAAATCCGAGTAGGGATCCCTTGCCACAGTGGGGCCAAGGCTGCCGCTTCTTTCAAGCATGACACCCAGTGCCCAGGGCCTGCTTTCGCACCAGGGACTCCAGAAAAGGAGGGAATCAGGGAATAAAAAGAGAGAGAAAGAGGATTAGTGGGACACTGAGCTGCAGACATCTGGGCATGCCTCGATTAGAGTCGGGATCATCCTGCCATCACAGAATAAGGAATCAGGGGGCTGTTACTAATGCAAAAGATCGGTCAGAGATCCCAGAAACCCTGGAAATCTACTTAAGCTATATCTGGTCCTGGCAAGTGTGGTCAAAACCCATGTAGCCCCTCTAAAAAACTGCAGTATTGGATGCTGCCTTTGATGACTTATGTGTTATGTAATGTGTCAAAGAGTCAAGAGCCAGTTTTGTTATGTGCTTTACAGAGGTCTGTGCTTGCGGACACCGCACTGTGCTGTTTCATGTGTGTGCCATTCCACTAAATAAGATTTTACAAGTGCCTCACCTCAAGGGTCTTTAGGCCCCCCACCTCCAGTGGATTTCCCTACTCACTCTTAACCCTATCTCTACTAATTCACTCACATTTGACTCATCTGGATCTTACATCCAGGTATAAAGGTCAATGAATGACTTCTTAGAATGAATCTCAGGATACTTCCCCCTCTTTGACAAGTGCAAGGCCTTTAACATATAAGAAAACTAGTCGCCTAGTGTGTCACTTAATATCTCATTTAGATTGCTTTCTTGCTGCTCTAAGACTTAAGGTTCTGACCTATACACCAAGAAGGACTTTAATGACATTGCATTCAAATACATAGACTTTAATATGGACGTGCCCCCCCTTTGCAGCTATGACAGCTTCCACTCTTCTTGGAAGGCTTTCCACAATATTGTGAAGTCCAATTTCCATTCCAGTTCATCCCAAAACTTCTGGATGGGGTCAAGGACAGAGCTCTGTGCTGGTCAGTCAGGTTCTTCCACACTGAACTCATCCAGTCATGTCTTTATGGAGCTCACTTTGTGCACTGGGACACAGTCATGCTGGAATAGAAAAGGTTCTTCCCTAAACTGGGTCCACCGAGTTGAAAGCATGGTGTTGTCAAAAATGTCTTGGTTTACTGAAGCATTAAGATTGCCCTTCTCTGGCCTAAACCCTGAAAAACAGGTGTGTGCCTATCTGTCTGTCTATCCATCTACATACAAGCCATCCCTGGTAGTAGTAAATTTAAAACAGTACATGCTCAAATCTGATATTTCATAAGTAGGGCAGATGTTCTGCAGTCTGAAGCACAGCAAGTCGCATGAAACCTTTTTTCCATTTGAACTCAAGCCACATTTGAATGTGGTTTCAGAGACTGATTTCTGGACATGCAAGACTCCAGACAGAATATGCAACAAGAATGTAAATGCTGCATCACACACTATAGCTCATATATGGCAAGTTTTGCCTGCCTTTCCCTGTTCTGCAGGCTTATGTGTATGCCATTACTATGGCAACCAATCAGCTTGTGTTTAAACTCATTGAGGATGAGCCCCATTTACAATGTAGCTGTGTATCAGAAAGGTAATAACTTACATTAAAAATTAAATGCAATAACCTAGAAGATATGAAAACCAGATTAACTAAATTATGATCCACTGAATTTGCAGCAGCAAAGGTTTTTAGAGCCATTGAGCTTTTGAGTGTCCTGTAATGAATTCAAGTTCATTGGTGCACTATAGCTAAAGGCAGATTTCTCCCAGTTCGGTCAAAGCTCTCTGATTTAGTCACTGGAACGAGTTTAAGCATTATGAACAGTAAGCACTGGTGTGATGTATCATGGCATATGGCCAATGAGTTCTTTATATACATACAAAAAATAGTATTTCCTGACATGTCAGAGAGGACAAACCAGCTTATTAAGTGTAAGGGTCACCAGTGATCTCAAAGCTGAAATCTGATGTTGAAGGGTATTAGCAGATGCATATCACCATAACCATTAAGTATAGATAATAAAATTGCACCAACAATACTTTTTCTAGTGTGGATCAGAAAATATTTTGTTTCAATACAAGAAAAGTTTTGCCTCACTTTAGCTGCAACCTGGCATCAGGAGTTCTCATATTCAGTCACTGTCTCAATTTTGGAGACCTTCTGTGTGGTAGAGTGCTAGAATCCAATGTTAAAAAAAAAACTTAAAAAATTAAATACTGTTAAGATTGTAAAGGGCAGTACAGAGTCAGCAGAACAGTACCGTCATCTGCATAAAAATGCACCATGCAATGTACATCATTAATATAGCTACTGAATAAACTTGACCCAAGAATCAAAGCTTGAGGAACACAAGCAAATGCAACTGCAGTTTGTCACGTGTAACTTGAGATCTGAACACTCAAGTGTAGTATTTAAGTATGATTATGGAAACATATAGAATTTTCCCTGCAAGATGAATGAAGTCTAAATTGCAGGTCATTACTTTTTTAACACTGATTTTCTTTTTTAGTCGGATGAGGCAGCAGGTTTATTTTTGCATGAGGTTTTGGATGTTTCATGTGTTCTTGATGATCTTGTATAGCATGCAAAAAAAAATAGTTTGACCAGATCTACCAGAATGCATAGTACCAAAAGTAAAGGAATATTTTTAAATCAGGGAAGCAGGGATAACAACAGAAGAATCCGACCCTGCCTCACCACTAAAGCTACACAGATTCTGGTTCAGTCCCTGGTCATTTCCAAACTGGACTACTGCAACTCTCTATTTG
>JBBPDC010000038.1:15448217-15461491 GCA_037974485.1 Hemigrammopetersius urotaenia
CAACACACTCAGTCTCTCCTCAGCATCCTTCTCCCAACACACTCAGAGTCTCTCCTCAGCATCCTCCTCCCAACACATTCAGAGTCTCTCCTCAGCATCCCAACACACACACACTTTTATAATATAGCCAGTCTCTCTACCATCTTTTACACCTTCCCTTTCACTCTTGCTGGTTCCAAACAATTCTGAAGGAGTTCTTTTCGTCCATTCATCGTTAAAGTGTCACACAATGTGAAGGGTGGCTGTTACATAGTTTTATTTGGACAGTGACAATTTTGAAATTACTCTACTTGACGTTATCTCGTGTGTCTTTTATTTTTTAGTTACAGTTTTCAATTTAGAAACTTGAACAAGCAAATACCTTTTAGAATATACTGTATACCTCCTTTAAGACACAAACACTCTTCAGTCTGAACAAACCTCAGTCGTCTATTTGCTGTGGTGGGTGTGAGCATGGATGAGGAGGGACACACACACACAAAGAACATTTTTACAGTTCCTCACAAATGGCCTTTCTGAGCAAATAGAAACCACCTAGTCATCATCTTTCAGGTTCTCAGTCCATTTAAAGTAAAGTTTTACTGGGGAGAACAATCTTTGGAAGTGTCTGAAATGATATTTATCCAATGATGGAGTACCTCTATTTCTGGTGCAGTGCTGTTCTTCTGCAGGAGTCCATTACAAGAGTCCCCCACCCAACTAGAGGCCATAACAGCCTTCCCTTTGACTGCTAAAACATGCAATGTCATGTGATATTTCTCCACATGAATCTTCACATTTCATATAAAAAGAGTATCTCCAAATACTTTTCATGTTTCACCTTCACCTGCTGCCATTTACATTTTATATATCATCTCAAATCTCAAATGAACTATGTTTAATGGTCAATAAAACATTTTAAAACATTTAATGTGATTACTAATTAATTTTCTTCAATATGGTAGTAGCATACCCAGAGGAGCAGAAAGTTTCAAGACACTGTTTGGAGGTTTTTATTTATATATAAGTAGGTGATTGGATTTCCGAAGATCTTATTTAATTCATTTATTTGCGTTTTACTAACACCACAAAAGCCATTGCACTCATAGCCCTTTTTGATACACAGCTGTAATGGTTTCCTGGAAATGAAATATTGTCATACGCACCATTTAGTGTGAAAATGTCTCCAAGAAATGTGATATTATAAGTTTGCCATATCAGTCACCCTTAACACACAGCCCCACTTCAGCAATCAGAGCTTCCATATGCCCTCATTTTGACAGTCCGCTATCTGTACTGATAATGCCACTACTCAGAAAAGAGCAGCCACCTCAGAGCTGCGTTTGAGTCTCCAGTTCTTTCTGTGGCGTGCTGATTGCTTTTCTCGCCTGTGTGTACTTTATTCCCATCGAGAGACATGGTGGGACAGCACAGGATTCTGGGACGGCAGCAGCGAACATAATTGTCATCTGACAATGACAAGCTTTATTTATTTCCCTCGGCTAATTATTATCCCCCTCTCTTTCGCTTCATCTCCATGTGTGCGCGCCGAGAGCCGAGCCCAAAACAGACCTCAAGTAACAAGCCATCTGTTGTAGGTTTTTTGGATTTTTCCTCTGTTTTTTCCTCTCCATGCAAGTAATCCTGATACTTACGCTGCCTCTGCCATGCCTGGCTCTACACTGTAGCTACTCTTTTTACTTTATAATCCCCCACCAGCAAATCTGCATCCACCATAAGCTTTTTGTGTGTTTGTTTGCTTCGCTACAAGACATCCTGGGGGCAGATTTGTTTTCATTAATTGCAGACCTCATTCAAACTTATTGTTCAGCCAGCAGGGCTACTGAAAATCAGCAGACATTTGAGAAAGAGCACGTAAGCATTTGGGTTGGAACATATCCTCAAACAAATGGCTTATATAAAAAACAGACATTGCATTCATTTTGGACTTTGGATCTTTCTATTGTAATTTAACTTCTGCAACATTCATTCAAGTAGCCCATCTCTGCACCACAGAGGAGCTTCAGAAACCTGCTTGTGTTTCTGATCAGAAACTTGCGAGGCTAAGAAAGTAGACAGGATGTAGTTTACCACTTTACTCAGTGAGGCTGCTGGCACAGTGATAATTATTATTATCTAAATTAAAAATAAAAAGAAAGTGTGTTTCGTCATTGTTAATAACAATCTTCATATATTTATATGCTATCAATAATCACAGCATGGTTATGATTCATGAGAAAAACCTACACATAGCATGAAAAAAAAGATTTGATGTCCAAAATTTGCTTCTTTAGTATTGCACAGTGAATGCAAAGTCACCTTTTTCATTATAACTACATAATCCTGTGATTTGTTGTTATGCTGATCGTAGTGTCACTTTTTGGCTCATTGACATAGCAAAGCTAGATAAGCTAAAATTCAGCTTTATGGATTCACACTTATGAATTTATGAAGCTTTGTCAAGAAGAGGCTTTGAAGAAATCCAGGACCGGGCCTCTAATAAGGAAACCAACGAAGCCATCACTAGGAAATCTCATCTATAGTAAGTGAAGTGAAAACGTGAAAGTGACCATTCTATTAAAGTGCCTTTAATCTGGGGCAGTATCCCTGGGCACTTGTGGAAATATCCATGAGATAAGCTGGTCTCCAAAATTAAACATCTGTTGGTCTATCAGTGGATAGCTGATTGAGTTAACCATACAGAGAAGGCACGCTAGGTTATAAGTTCAGTATGAACAGTTTTAAAACTTCACGATACAAAGTTGGGGGTTCACATAGATTTTGATGCAGCCGTGAAGCTAATTATGATTCATGACAGAAAACATCTGAGAAGGATGTGAAGGATCTAAAACCTCAGGGGCATCGAGGTGAGGTTTTTTGATCACAGCAGGAGAATGAACGACAGATGCCAAAGTTTATCCCTAAGACTGGGCACAAACACTACTCTGATCGCAGTGCTTTCTTCTTGCATGAAAAAGACACAGTTCAATGGAACAGACTTTTAAAAAAGAACAAAACAGGTCTGCACATCACCCAGAGCAAATAAACCCTCCACCAACTTACAGAAGAGTCCACAGAAGTAGGAAAGAAGTTTGAAAGATTCCAGTTTTGCAGTCATTACATGAGATGCACATACTCGCTTTCAAATGTACATTCCCTGTCAAAGGCTTGTGGGCACCCTGACTTCTTTTAAATAATGAATTTTCTTGCTCTTACATTTCACTTTAGTAAAAAAAATTACTTCCAAAGTGCTTGTCATATTTTTTTTCTGGATTTCTCCCCCCGTTTTCTTCCCAAGTTGGTTTTGTCCAATTCCATTCATTATCCCGCTTTCATACAATGCTCAAAAGCAGAGAGCGCTTGGGCTAGTCTGAGCTTTCTCTGCATCACTTCTGCAGAGAACAAGCTGGAAGTTACGGTACAGTGGCTCTTAAATGAATATCACTTCACTTTTTGCCCTGGAACCAGAGTTTTAGGAAATGGCTCATCCACAGATTGTTCCTAACTTGCACCAAAGTGTCTCTGCTCTTTTCACCTCCCGTCCTTCTCTCCCTGCTCCTTCCCTCTACTTTCCTGCACCCCTCTCTCTCTCCCTCCATACTGGAGTAAATACAAGGTCTGCCCTCATTAATTAAATAAATCAGTCTGATTAAATGATCGGTCTCACTTGTATAATCAAATCATAAATGTTACAATCTTTCATTTCTAACCACAGAGGGTAATATTAATTATATGATGGATATAGATTTTGGCATCAGCCAGTGTCCGGCTAAAACTAACATGAAACGTTTATTAGCACAGTCCATTCTAAAACACTCACTAGGTTCACAGGTACCCAAGTTTTCCATGGGTTTCAATGGGCATGAGGCTACCCACTGCACCACTGTTGGATCAGTTGGAAAACACAAATAAAGCCATCAGGCAAACATTAGTACATGTTCAGTTAGAGTTTAAGTTAAAGTGCGACTGAGTAACTGAGCATCTCGGCCATGAGAGAGTGTCATGGAAGTTTTCCTTTTCGGTTACATGGGCAACAAGTCTTTACAAGATCAAAGGCAGTGGCTGAATTTAAAACATTTGTGTTGCACTGGAAATTAATTCAGCCCAATGATGAAACTAAGGGGGTTTAGTTTTATGCTGAGATATTACTATGATGTTAGTAAAAGCAAAGTTTGCATTTATACAAATTTCAGTTTAGATTCTTCAAACAAAGTTTAAAGACAAACATGAACATATACATATTCACGAAGTTACATTTTTATCAGGAAAATAAGCCATGCAATGCTATGCCCAGATATAAAAAGTTCCTCCTCCTACAATTGGATGTTCTTACAAATACATACATAAAATATCTGTGGACGTTTGGAGGTAGATTTCATCCCATCACTGCTGGGGATTCGTCTGGTTCTCCAAGGTCCAGGGATGAGGTTTTCTGCAGTTATAGGTGTTTTGATATGCTATATGGCCAAAAGTATTGGCATGTCTTCACATCATGCCAACAGGGACTTTGATGCCATTGCATTCAAATACATAGATTTTAATATGGAGTTAGTCTTCTCTTTGCAGTTATAACAGCTCCCACTCTTCTTGGATTTCTGTGTTTCTGTGGGAATTTGTCCACGTTGGAAGCATGTTGTTGTCCAGAATGTCCTGGTATGCTGAAGCATTAAGATTGCTCTTCACTGGAAGTAAGGGACCTAGCCTGAACCCAGAAAAACAGGTGTGTCCCAATACGTTTTTATTCCATATAGTGTATGTTATACTATAGCTGATTTTACCTCAGTAATGTTAGCTTACCAAGGTGCATTATTAAATGTTTTCTAGCATTTGATTTGAAATACTGCTTTACAAAATTCCAAACAGTAGATATAAGCAGGTATAAAGCAGAAATATGGAATATGCGTAGTCTGAGAATGGGGACACATGGACAGTAAACCCCTACAGCATATACTTAGGCAAGCTTACAAAACTGGTCTAAGGCACCCACCTCATGGGGGTCATGGCGGACGAAAGACGGTCGTTTTCCTGCACAATTAGAGCCCCAATTCCTTCATTATTAATCACAGAGCCCAGACAAAGCACGGGGTGAGATCATAATTAAAATCTATTTGTGAGCATATGTGGCTCAGTCCCAGAAGGCAGACGTGTGACAGCAAGAAAAAATAAGGTGGGAAAAAAATAAATGACTAAATAAAAAGACGCAACAACAAGGGAGATATCTCTACTCCTCACCGTTTTGGCGCATTCAGGGTGAAGCAAAGAGACGCAGACAGTGTGCTTTGGTTTGAGGTGTGTGTGTGTGTGTGTGTGTGTGTGTGTGTGTGTGTGTGTGTGAGAGAGAGAGAGAGAGAGAGAGGGAACAGAGTGAATTTGTGTCTTTAGGGGGGGACATAGATAAATTAAACACTTATTTGCTTTCTTGTTGGCATTTATTTACCTGGACGGTGTCCAAATAAACAAGTGAGGAAAAAAATAGAAGACACAAACATAATGAATAACATCAATGTTATCTTATTAAAAGTTTGGCGATGATGCCAAATAGTAGCGCTTGGCCCTAGGGGTTGTCAGCAGAGAAGGCCCTCATGGTTCCTGTTCCACAAATCTATATCTGGAGTGTCAAGTTTTGAGCAGAATCACAGGCCTTGGTGTTAGACTGGTCTGGTTACTGAACATGGTGAAAGAGGATCAGCCCTAACAAACTGCTCTGGTCTTGTTACACACACTGGTGTAAGTTAAAAGTAAAGTAAGTATTAAAGTAAAGTGGCCTCTTATAGTCATGAATGAACACTCCACATTGTGAACAATGTGAAATTCTTTCTCTGAATTTAACCCATTCACAAGGTTAAGCAGTGGGCAGTGCTCAGGGTGCAGTATGTGGGACCGGTACCTTGCTCAAGGGTACCTCCATGGTGCCATTGGCCGTCCTGGGATTAGAACCCACAACCCTCTGATCAAGGAGGCAATTCCCCAACAAGTAAGCCACCAGCTACCCCACAAAACCACCAACCTAAAATTGTGTAGGTCACCTTTGTGCCACCTAAACAGCTCTGACCGGATGAGGCATGGACTCCACAAAGCTTTTAAAGGTATGCAGTGATATCTGGCAACAAGCAGCGGATCATTTAAGTCCTGTAAGTTGTAATTTGGAGCCCCCATGGATTTGTACGCCACGTCTCACAGATGCTCCAACAGATTGATATCAGGGGAATTTGGAGGCCAGGTTAAATCATTCCCAAACAATGTCTGCAGTGTGGCAGGACACATTCTGCTGCTGAAGGAGGACACTGCCATTAGGGAATATTGGTGGCATGAATACTTGGTCTGTAACAGTGTTAAGATAGATGACCTTAGATTCTTACACTTGCCTATTTTTTCTGCTTCCAACTCATCAGTTCTAATAACCTACTGCTCACTTGCTGCCTTATATATCCCACAACTTGATAGGTGTAATGAGATAATCAATTCATTTTCCTTCACGTGTCAGTGGCTGTAATGTGAGGCTGAATGGTGTATATCTGCTTAAACGTTTATATGCTTTAGCAGTTTAGCTTAATTCATGTTGAACTGAAATAGGAGTGTTTCAGCTTTTTGCACAAGGCACAATACAGGGCAGTCAAATGGAAGAAATTAGTTACATACACTATGTGGACAAAAGTTTTGGGACACACCTGTTTTTCGGGGTTGGGGCTAGGCCCCTGACTTCCAGTGAAGGACAGTCTTAGTGCTTCAGCTTACCAGGACATTTTGGACAACGCCATGCTTCCAACTTTGTGGACACCTTCTCTATTCCAGCATGGCTGTGTCCCAGTGCACAAAGCGAGCTCCATAAAGACATGGCTGGAGGAGTTCAGTGTGGCTTCACTGGCCACACAGAGCCCCAACCTCAACCCCATCCAGCACCTTTGGGATGAACTGGAATGGAGATTGTGATCCAGACCTTCTCATCCAATATCAGTGTCTGACCTCATAAATGCTACAGAATGAATGATCTCATATTCCCACAGAAACTCCAGAATCTTGGAAAGCCTTCAAAGAAGAGTGGAAGCTGTTATAGCTGCAAAGGAGGACCGACTCCATATTTAAAGTTTTTAATTTTTTAATTACAATGTAATTAAAGTCCTTGTTGGCGTAACAGTCAGGCATCCCAATACATTTGTCAGTACTAAAAGCACAGTAATGTAAAAAGCCTGTTTTGAACATAAAGAGAGATTGGAAAATGAGGTGGTGCTTAACATGATTAAAAAAAATGAGGTTGTGCTTCACATGACTTAAAAAGAAGCACATACTAACCTTCACCCTCCCAGTGATGGTATCACTCATAGGAAGGGTTTGGACATCACTAAATGGGTGAGAAAAATGTCAAAAATGGAAAGAAATAAACAAACAAACAAATAAATAAATAAATAAAACTTGCATGTCATAAGCGAATGGCAGGGAAATCATTCAAATAAAAGAAAAAGTGGGATATGGGACCAAGGGTTACGCAGCTCTCATCATGCATGCAAACATGGCAGCCGACAAATAAGCAGCGGGGATTAGTGTACAAGTGTCTTTTGAGCATGGGCATACATGTCTCCAAATTTGCAATACCACTTTGGTACAGAGAGCTTAGATATTGTCCGCAGGGGGAAGGGGGTGGGGGGGTTGTTTTTCTGTCTGATTGAAAATGATAATCCCAGTATCTTAAGCCTTTATCTTGGTTCGGGGAAGGCTCGAAACAAAACAACAATAAAAGACATTAAATCAGATAAATCACTTAACAAGCTTTGAAAATGCAATTACAGTTGGGGGGGGTGGGGGTTATGATAACTGAAATAGATAGCAAGAGATGACATGGTGGATTTTGCGTCTCTAATCTAAGACCAGGATATGCAGGCTTATACACAGAATGCAGTGAACACAAGCCAATTGAGACTCGATGCGCTTTTAGGGGGTTTACTTTCAATTCAAAGAATTAAAATAGAAATAATCCAAACCCCAAAAATGAAATGAAGTGGTTAAATAGAACTGCTGATAAGAAAAGGGAGAAGAAAAGAATATTATCATCTGAAAAACAAAAATGTATTCAGTGTGCTGGAACGGCTTTGAGAAAAAGCACCTTTTGTGGTTTAAAGGGGTGCATACAAATCCCGTCACTAAAATTCAGCCACAGATTCATCTCTGTAGCTCGATACTTACAGCACTTACAGCACTTTCTTCTAGGCCTTCAACATGTCAGGGCCAAAAGTGTACAGGATAGCAAAAAGCATAGTTACACACAGAAAAAGCTCAGAGGCTGTTGACCTGTGATTGTTACTTCAATAATCCCTCTTCTTTAGTGTGTGTAAATCTCTCCATGCTAAATGGATTAGCTGGACACGCTCAAGGCCTGACACTCTTCTAACAATGTACAGTACGTTTAGCACCCCCTAAGCCACACCTGGCATGATCTACAACACAAACACAACAGTAAGACTTTACACTCCTAAACACACACACACAAACGGCACACTGTTCAATGGGATTGCACAACCACAACCACACACTTCTGTCTCAGTAAGGTAATGTATGATGGCATATTTCACATCACAGTACTCTGATTAACTTTGTTTGCTTATATTTACATATCGTAAAAATACTATAACATTGTTTTTTATCTTCACCTTTGCCCTTAAAGTTAAATGAATGCTAGCTTTCTGGTCTTGGTTAAAATGTTATTAAGTGAGCAAACACAGATGTACAGTAATCCCTTGCTTTTCACTGGGGTTACGTTCCAAGAGCACCCACTCCCAGAACACATGAATTTAATTGTAAACTCAGTTTAATGCATTACCCTTAAGGAAAATGTAAAGGTAAATAAATAATCATAATCAGAAAATTTTATTGCTTAAAAAAATGTTAGCATTAGCGGTTAGCATTAACAGCGTGCAAAGTCTTGTACACAAAAGAAACGTTGAAATAACTCTCTCTACCCACATGTTTAAACAGGGCACAGCTTACTAATACTAAATACACTGAGATAACTGTTTTGGGGGGTGGGGGGAGTTTAAAACACTAAAATACAAGGACAAGACACAGAGCAGTCATGCTACATGCTGCAGCAGGCTTCTTCTTTTTATGGCAGTTGACAACTTTTCAGTGTATTAGCGCCACCTCTGGGCTGGTGGCAGTAATACAGTTAGGTTCGCAGAAAAAAGCTGCGTTAGACTGAATGCCGATCTGCGTAAAACTGAGGGGTTACTGTATTTGAATGTAAGCGTATGTGTGTCCATGCCTTTCACCCACAACTCTTATATTCACTGCTCACACCAATCAGATTACCGCTGCACCAATTTAGCAGTTGGGCTCCATATGCATTTAGACTCAAGTGAGTATCGACCCATCTGATAAATAAACAATGGAATAAACTGTTATGCATGCCCTCATATTTATTAATCCTATTAGCTGCTTTGGGTGTAGTCTTATTGAGAGTGTGTCTGTGTGTGATTGTGTGTGATTGTGTGTGTGTCTGTGTGTGTGTGTGTGTGTCCATGACTGCGAAGGGTGGGAAGAATTAGCTAATGCCTCATTCAAATCTCCAAACACAGCACTAATACAGAAGGCCCCATTGCCTCACCAGACGATTTATGTGCATCCTTGAGGTAAATTTCTCTTTAAGTGTTTCATAATGGACAAGGCAGTTCATCTCGGCCTGAGCCTTGTCTTTTTTTCTATCAGCTTTCTTCTCCACCCGACCACCGGCGTCTTCGGAGACGTTTCCAGGTTGCTAATTCTCAGGAGCCATCCAAATATTGCCCCCCCATTATTTGATATTTAGCCAGTAATTAAAAGCTTTGTCAGGACGAGTGCGACCATGTGGCGTCGGTAGCTACTGGCAGACGAAAGTCTTTCACGGCTCTGACAGAGAAGACAGCACTGTGATGAAGTATCAAGAGTGTGTTTTTCCAGTTCTTCACAAGTGGGCCTCCTCTCCACCCTCAAAAAGGCTGCTTTTATTTGTGCTCTGCCGCTTGGCGCTAATAGAAAAAGTGCCTCCCTGCGAGAGACGTTTTTCGTTCGGATCGGCTCGTCGCCTGCTCGTCTGTCACTTAACTCGGGCTTGATGTGACAAGACTGTCGTGGGAAAACGTTGACAGCTCCATCCCTTCCACCTTCTTATTCCGTCTCTTCTCCAGCAGCGAATGGCGGAGTAGGCCTCCGCTGAGCCCTTCTAACGTTTACTCCACACTAACACTAGCGTTAAAAACAGCTTTTTCTAACAGGCGTATGGTTGGAAAAGAGTCACAGGAAGCAGTTTGGGCAGAGTGTGAAAGCGAGTGCCGCCTGTGTTCTCGGCAGGATGCTCTGTCCGATGGAGAGTGAGACTTTTCAGAGGCCCTGCTGAGCCAAGTCTTCTTAAATAAGGCATCGCTTAAGGAAAGGCATCATCTGGCAAAGTAAGAGGCAAGTTCAGGAAGAGGAAAGGCTTGACAGTGCTGTCATGTTCTACTCAGCCTCGTCAGTAAAAGCAAATATTGTTTCCCGTTCTCTCTGACACACGCACATACACACTTCCTTACGAAAGGAGACTTTCATAATCAAGAGAACAGGTTTGTACAAACAATCATGGCTAAAGGGGTTCTACATGATACTTAAAACTCATGTAATAACAGTAGAATACTTTTGGGTGCTAAATAGACATCCACCCCAGGTGGAAAATATCATTATACTTCAATGTTCATGAGACACATCATCACAGTATGCATTTACAGACTGATGACAAAAGATTCATCAGTGTCACATTAAAAAGTTCTCTCTAAACCAAACACAGTGTGTTTTATTTAAAGTTTCATGCTCAGAAAATCTTACTGGAACATACCGTTTATTATTATAATAAATACATATATTTCCCAGTTTATATTTCCCACCATGTTTTTATTATTTTGGTTTCATGCCTCTCTTGTAAGCATCTTGGCTACTGCCCATTGCTGTTAGACGTGTTCTCACTACTAAAGTCGCTGCCAAAAATGTTTGAAAATACTGGGGCATCTGAGATAACTCGCAAACAGAGGAAATCCAACCACTGAGCTGTTAACACTACACCACCGGCAAAGGCAGATGAGGCTTGTTCCCTAGCCTGGAGAGGGGGTTCCAAAAACCGGGACATTAGGACTAAAATCATTTTAATATCAGTGCATGAAGTGCAGAAAACACATTCAGTAGACAGGACCCAAGAAGGAACTTAACGTGGGGTAGGGTGGGGTGGTGGACCTAGTGGGTAGGATACTTGTTTCTGGATCAAGGGGTCATGATTCAAATCCTACCTTCAGTAAACCAACCACTGCATGGGCGCCGGAACAGTTATAGCAGGTATCAGAACAATTATTGCACCTGGACAAAAGCCAAGACATGCATGCACCCTGCTGTTTGACGCTTTTCGTTTACATTACATTTACAATCATGACATTTAGCAGACGCTTTTATCCAAAGTCGGTTGAATCCCAGGAATGTCATTGGCACCACTGAGTTACCCTTGAGCAAGATACGGACCCCACACATTGCTTCCTCTGCTCTGTGTTCCCCCCGCTTCACTTGGTAAATGGGTTGAATGCAGAGAACGAATTTCACACTGTGTGGTTTCTACTAAAGCCTGAGTGGATTGATAAATCATTGATAGTCTTAGACTAAGACATAAATAACTAAATAAAAGGGTATTAGTAGATTTGTTATGTTGATATGTTTAGCTGTAAAAAAATATGTTTAAAACATTTATGCAAAATTTTCATGAACATAAAAACCAGTAACAGTGAGAAACTGTGTTAATTAAGTAAATTAACACAGAGCTTCATTAACATGCATTCTAAATGTACAGTAAAAGTATTTTGGAGAAACCAAATATTGTTTGTGGCAACAGAATATCTTACTGCAGCATTCAGCCATCATTACTTTTTCAAAGTATGCTGCCCAACTTTGTAGCTGTCACATGCAATAAAGTTGTCTTGACAGATTATGTTCGTTAATATAAGTGTCAAGTTACCATTTCCAGTAACTGATATGATTGATGCTACATTGTTTAATGTCTTGACAGTTTATTTTTCAAACATTACGTTATCCGTCCTGACAATTACCAGTAATGGGAACAAGACATTGATGTATTAATGGACATAATCTCTCCTGACAACTTTATGACACGTTTATAACATGGTTACATCAATGTTATGTAGGTTCAAATGGAGAAAACAGACAAAAGGGTATCACATTGTTTTTGGAGGTGTGGTGCCATCTTTGTTTCTGATGCTGGTTAGACATCATTGACCGTGCCATAAACACTTCATGCTGAATGGGTTGTAGTGGAATAAACCCTCGTTATTTTCTGAAAGATATGTTTTCATAACTGATCATTAAGAAAGCTGAAGATTGCAGATACGTGATAGTGTGTTTACAGTTTAGCAACCTGCAACATCCATCTGCCGTTGCTTCTATCTTTTATAAAACATGCACACACCTGCACGCTCAATTCCACAGAATCTGGAGTCAATATGCTGCCGTTCATCAGTTTACAGCGAGGGCAGGCGTGCCTGTCTCACACACTATCGTACCTAGTGCTGCCGAGAGTTGCTGCAGGCCATTAGCAGGTGTGTGTGTGTGTGTGTGTGTGTGTAAATAACGCGAAGGCACGCAGGCTCGTTCAAACTAATTAAAAAGTGGCTCATTGATTGCACGGCACTGATGTGGCTTGATGAAGGTAAACTCCTGTCTGGCGGATGCTGGTTGTGAGGGTGTATTGCAGTGGGAAAGGAGCAAAGCAGCCTGTGTCAGCTTCAGCATGGTCATTAATTATCAAACTACAGGGGTTGGCCTCAGCCAGGCTTGGACAGTGCACTGCAAAGCGAATGCCTTATTGAATGCAATATTTCTCTTCATAGGGCTGCAGTAAGTATATTATAAGACCTTTCATTTTATTCATAGATACTTTTGTTTTTGGTGGCAAAGGCAGTATGACATATGCTGATGCCATTATCTTACTTAGTTATTAAATTTATTTCATTCATTGCTTCTGTCCCTGGTTGTCACGGCCTGGACTGGCGTAGCCGTGTAGCCGTGCCATGTCTTGGGTTTTTCTGTTTCTGTTTTCTGTTCCTGTTTTCTGTTTACCCTTATTCGAGCATTTGCTGAGGATCCTAAGTTCTGTTCTGTTTAGCTTTTGCCCTTATGGCGTGTTTAGTTATCATAGGAGTCTGTGTTCCCTCTTGGTCTGTAGTGTATTAGTTCCTGTGTTCCCCTGTTAACCTGTACTGTTCCTCCTCCATGTATTAGAACTGTCCAAGTGAGAAACC
>JBBPDC010000038.1:15491525-15510650 GCA_037974485.1 Hemigrammopetersius urotaenia
TAGCGGTCTTGGGAATCGAACCCAGACTTTCTGATCACAGGGCGAATGCCTTAACCACTAGGCCACCAGCTGCCCCAAAAAAACCAAGTGCTCTTGGAACTCTATAATTTTAGCCTCATATAGTGTATTACAGTCTATAAGTTGTATTAACTGAGTGCAGTAGAAATCTACTTTTGAAACCTTCCTCAGCAAACCACCACTGGGTTCCTGAGCAAGACCCTTAACCCCAAGTTGCTCCAGGGAGACCGTCCCTTTTGGTAGGTAGGGAATGGAATGCCGTAAATGTAGAAACTGATCTTGAAAATCAACGTAGGGGACAGTGGGGCACAGCCTACTGGAGAAACATTTTTTTATACTATATTTATTTACTGAGTTGAGTTTATGAGCTACAGAATTCACACCTCTGTTACACGAATTACCTTTTCAACACCTTTTATAAAGCACCATTTGAAGCACATAAGGAAACACAGCAAAAGGTGGCCAGGCTGAAGTACTGCCTCGGCATGCTGGGGTTTGTTGTTATGGTATAAGCCTCCTAGAGCATGAGAGAAGTCCATATACCATCATATAAATTCACAACGAGACATTTTTATGTACAGACCCATAAAAACGTACTACATATGGCAATTAAATTGGCTGTTTGATGAGGCCTTTTTCACTAATCATATTTAGTTTGACGCATTTTTTTTTTTTAGGTATTTAGACTGGAACGCTCATCTGATTCAAACAGCATAACAATGTTACAATAAGCTGCTCTCTCTGCTCAAATGAATCTGGCTATAGAGGGTAAGCTGTACCATTTGGAAAAAAAATGTGTAGATTGAAAATCATCAGATGTTTTTAAAAGCTTAAAATTATTTGGGAAAACCATACTTGTGCCCTGACCTTCCTCTCGTGAATTTAAAGAGTATAAAGTCAATCGTAATAGTCTTTGAAATGTATAAGCCTTTTATATTTAATAATGATCATTTCAAATTTCAATGTTCAGATTTCGAACAGCTGCACTGCGATGCTCTGGGCAATGTTCTGCTGTGAAACTTTGAGTACTAAGTACACCCATTCATGGGAACAGTAATCTCTAAAGGTGTTGTCCTACTTCATTAGGTTAATAAGCCCTGCCACACTGCAAATATTGTCCAGGGATGGTTTGAGGAACGTGGCAGAGTTTATGATGTTCACTGGGCTTCCAGATTTCACCGCTATAAATCTAACTGAGTATCACTGGGATGTAAAGTAAAGTAAAAATGCCCCCTTATTGTCAAGTGTGTACACATCACAGTGCAGCACACAGTGTGTGATTCTTTCTCTGCATATAACCCATTCACCAAGCGAAGCAGTGAGCAGCCAGCGACGCAGCACTCTGGGAGCAGTGTGTGGGGTCGGTACCTAGCTCAAGGGAACCTCAGTGGTGTCACTGGTAGTCCGGAGATTCAAACACCAGACTTTCCGACCGTAGGGACATTTTCCTAACCACCAGGCCACCAGCTGCACTAGACCCCTCATTGCAACTTACAGGACTGCTAAGATCTTTGTGCCAGATACCACAACACACCTTATGGAGTCCATGCCTTGACGTGCCAGAGCTGCTTTGGTATCATGAGAGGGACCTACACATTTTAAGCAGGTGGTTTTACTGCATATTGCCTTTAAGGCACTCTTGGTGGGCTGCCAATGCTGCCAATTAATTATTAAAATGCTTCTACTAAGCACAGAAACATGCATTCTAACATTGCTCCTTTTTCTTAGCTGGTCCCTGAAAATGTGCATGTTGGAACAATGGCAGTAAAACTGTATGTGTATGTCCATCACATCTTTTCATCTAACAGAAGCTGTAGGAACATAGTTGGACTCTTCCTAGTATAAAAGTGCTTCATAGTGTCCCTATTTGTTCTCTCTCTCTCTCTGCTCTCTCCCAGTCTCCTACCTTCTCTGTCTGTGTGTATCACTAGAAGACAAGAAGAGACGGCGACAGCCACTTCCCAGCAGCCTCGGTCCCCAGAGCTCTCGTTAAGCTGGCCTTCAGAAAAGCCAGCAAAATTACAGTGGTAGAACAACACTCTCTTTGACATGGGATTTTTCAGGGCATAGTTACACAATGTCCTGAAAAAGCCCATGGACGGACACACACACACACACATACACACACACATATATATAAAGATGTGTGTGTGCGTATGTACAGATATATGTATATATAGGGAGAGAGAGAGACAGAGACAGAGGAAGAGAGAAACAGAAAATGAGAGACAGAGAGAGAGAGAGAAAATGAGAGAGTGAAAGAGAAAATAAGAGAGATAGATAGACAGAACGAGAGAGAAAATGAGAGAGAGAGAGAGATAGAAGCAGATAAAAAGGAAAACTCTACATGGTACAGTGGTACAGTGGTACAGTGCGCAAAGAAGAGACCGACACACTCCAGGAAAAACAGCACATAGGACAGGTTGCAGTAAGAACGGCAGTCAGGGGAGTGAAGAGAAGAGGAAAAAGAAGAGCAGATAGCATCATGCAGTAACACCCAACTCATTAGACCTTTTGTAATATGCTGAACAGTCCCAGAGAGGGCCTGACAATTAACTCACCCATTATATCCAATTAATTAAAAGATATATCTTACAGGGACATCTCTTTATGCTATTTCAGTCAACCTTATTTGTAAGTCATGGTTCAACGTTACCCTCCAATGCGGTGAAAGGGGACAAAAAGGAGGGGAACGAAGCGAGTTAGAAGGTTCCACATGGCTGAACACAGTCATCAAGCGTGTGCTTAAATAAGAGCAGTGTTAGTACAGCGGGCTGCTAGAGAACGCTCTATTCGGTCACAGTAGTTAGTTAACTTTTTTTCCTTAAAAAGACACACCGTTCAAGCACTGGCACAGTGCCTCGTGTTAATAAAGTCCAGTCACTTTTGCGAGATGCATGATTTCATGTTTTAATGTATTTCAATAACCTTGTGAGCAGGTGTGTACTTTTGCTAACCTTGTATGTCAGAGAAGATTGATGGCTGATATTAAAAGGCTCATGTCAACCTGAGGACATTTGCAATTTGTTGGCTTTTACGTGATGTGATTTTTACTAAAATCAGAAGCAGTCAAATATTACCAGAAGCCCAAGCTTTTTAGGAGGTAAAGCGAACAAATATTAGTTAGTAATTACCCGAAGAAGGCTTTTTGAGACAGTCCTGGTATTGGTATTCAGGTCACACACACACGCACGCAGGCACGCACACACATTTTTCCTTTCCTAACCAAAACTTTCAAAACAGCTTTGAGTTTAAGCTTTGAAAATAAACTAATGAGCATTATATGCCCTTATTAGCTGCTGAAAAAGCCATTAGGTGACAGCAAATTACATAAATGAAAACCTATAACCAAATAACTAATGCATATTATACGTTACTGGATGAAGAATATGCGCCACATACCGGAGTTAGAGCTGGCTGCTTTATTTTTATGACAAGGCAGCGCATAAAAAATACCAATCAAAAAAGTGTCAAGTTCAGTCAATGACAGCAAAATGCATGTTATGCAAAACGCATGCATAATTGAAAGCAGCGCTATACATCAAAAGAGAGAACAACCATTTTTCTGCATGTCACAGGGAGCTATAAATCAGGACTGGTCATAAATTAGAAAGAATGCTCAAACCAAACAAAAACTGTATGAGGCTACCTGGAGCGCTATGAGAGAAAAATAAGGCAATGCTGGTCTAATGGCGCCATAAGCCAAGAACAGCATCCAGCATGGCCTGACAGTGACACATTATGTTCTAACTGCCCCAGAGTGAGTTCCACCAGCTGCTCGAGGTGTTTGCAAAAACAGTCTCGCAAGAAAGACGGAGCGATAGTTGAATGTATTTTGGGAGTGGCATGTGCATTCACTCATCCAGATTAACTGGCATTGTTGTACAAAATGAGAGAAACGTACCCCAGGAAACTGCCTGCTAGTAAGTCAAAATCAATAAAAAAGCACATTAAAAGCGTTTTAAAGTTTTTCCACAGTTCGACAGAGTGTGTGATGAAAAGGCCCTAAAAAGACATAAAGGTTTACAGCAGAGCACCCAAGTGGTGGAACTACAAGAACAGTTCAAATAACCCGTATACAGTGGCCATTATTGGCACCCAGTGTAAAAGGTTTTTAAAAATCCACCTCACACTGACAAAAAATATAAATAATGCAACATTTAAAAGAAATTCAGAAAAAAAAAACAAATAAATAATCAAGAAATAATTACTTTCAACAAAAACACTCCTGACACAATTACTGGCCTCTCTGTATTTAAAACTTTGTACAATCTCCCAATAAAACAGCACTGGCTCTTCTCCTATAACCTTTTATAAGGTTGGAGAACACAGAGTAGGGCATCTGAGGCTATTCCTCTTCACAGAATTTCTCTAGATCTTCTCTCTTCTCTATTTCTCCTCTTCACAGAATTTCTCAGGTTTCCATGGCAGAAGCTTGACTCTGGGAACAGCTTTGTGTTGATCTGGACATTTGCATTGGATCATTGTTTTGATGGAAGATCCAATGACTCCAGTTTTAGTTTCAGAGGCAGCCAGATTTATGAAAAATGTCCTGGCATTTCATGGACTCCATTATGGCAGATACCCTAACAAGGTTTCCAGCGCGTCCAGGTTCTGTGATCAGTCCCAGAAAATCACAGAACTCCACCATATTTACAGTTGGGTTAATGGTGTTTGCATTATATTCTTTTTTTTACACCAAAAAAACTACAATTTTGTTTAATCAAACCACACAGCATGTTTGCAGTCGGAGCTGTAAAAGTGTTTCACAAACCGCAGGCACTTATGTATGTGGTTAAGTGGCAGAAAACACTTTGGCATGGAGGACGTCGTGTGGTGATGGTTTCTTAATAAACTTTTTCTTATAATTTACCAACTTTTGGGATTTTTTCCCCCAATGCGTTATGAATATGTTAGCCATGTCAAACAATACTTTCAATAAGTTTTAATAATATTTTTTAAATGTTATTTCATGTACTGTTTCTTTCAATGGTTCTTTATAAGTGAAGGAGGACATTCACTGCTGGATTAGGCTGCTTATGCACTTAAACATAAAAACCCGGGATGAGACTGTGCAGGTGGATTGCAGACCGGATTTCTAGACTTTCATACTTCTGTCTTGGGTCTGGGATAGTTACATTTATCATTTTGAAAATGAATAAATAAAGAAATGAATAAATACATTTGGCCAACAACCCAGCTGTTATTTTGACATTTGTGTGTAGTTTCCCTGTTCGGCCTAAAAGAATAAAGGTTCACAGCCGGCCAGGGATCAAATGATACTTATGTTCAGGTGTTTGGGGTTTACACTGAATCTCAAATAGACTTGTGTTCACCCCAGTGTTGGTTCTCCCTCACACTATCCCGTGTTTGTGTTTCGTTCGGGTTCATCCTTGCTTTGAGTTCTGGCCATCACACCGTTTTTGTTTTTGTATTAAAAATAAAGAAAAGGAAGAATGAAAGTCTGCATGTGCGTCTCTTGCCTGAGCAAACAGAGCCCATAAGTGACAGTGCACTATTGGGTAAAAAGTTAAATTGATTAAAATGTGACAAAAATGCATTTGCCTAAAACCTGTAGAGACCAAATTATAACAAAAGCAAATTTGCATTTCAGTCACTAAGACTAAAACTAAAGCTAAATCAAAATCACTTTGCCAAAAGGAACACTGCTGATAACAGGTATTCTGTTTCTGGAAAACGACACATATCCACAGTAGCAACACTTTTATGAGGGTAAAAAAGAAGTGTTTGACAGACTGGGTTCAGTTTTGTATAATGATGCATTTAGAAAATGATATATCACCAGCTCCACCATGAATTACTATTATTATTGCTAATTATTGCAGTAAATCATATGTGCTAACAAACTTCAGCAGGAATTGTATTTAATTATTTATGGTCCTATTAGCATTTATATCATATGTTCACACATATGAAATGTTATTCATACACCTAATGTTATCAGTGACTAAAATATTCCGTTTTAAACATTTACAGTGACAGCTTTCTATGTGCAATAGCCTTATGATGATCTCATACTGTGCAATATAAGTTGAAGTTTTTTTAAAGAGCACATTATCATTCACAAAAAGTCATTCTGTGTAGTTTACAAGAACATAATAAAAAACAAAACAGAATAGATTAAATTGAAAAAATAATGAAGAAACTAAAGAACAAAATTACAGAAATAGACATATTTAAAAAAAAGGTGGAGGAAACAAAAGTATTGCGATGCCTTACACCAACAGGCACTTTAATGCCATTGCATTCAAATACATAGACTTTAATATCGAGGTGGTCCCCCCTATATAACTGCTATAACAGCTTTCACTACTTTTGTAAGGCTTTCCACAAGATTTTGGAGTTTCTGTGGGAATTTATGTCCATTCATTCTGTAGAGCATTTACAAGGTTAGACACTGATGTTGGATGAGGAGGTCTTTCTCGCAGTTTCCTTTCCAGTTCATCCCAAAGGTGCTGGATGGGGTTGAGGTCAGGACTCTGTGTGGCCAGTTCCTCCACACTGAACTCCTCCAGCTTGTCTTTATGGAGCTCGCTTTGTGCACTGGGACACAGTCATGCTGGAATAGAAAAGTGTGTCCACAAAGTTGGAATCATGGTGTCCAGAATGTCTTGGTCTGCTGAAGCATCAAGATTGAGCCCTTCACTGGAAGTAAGTGGTCTAGCCCAAACCCTGAATAACAGGTGTGTCCCAATATTTTTGTCTACATAGTGTATGTTGTCTCACTCAATGCACAGCACTCTCAACCTGGGAGTGAAACGAAGTTACAACCAGGAAACCTGATAACACAGAACTCTACTAAGTGCATCTTCAGGTCACTGAGCGATCACAGAGACTGTTATGACCCCATACTATAAAACACAGTTTTTCTTACAATTTGTTATAACTGAGTGTTTTATTGGGGTCTCCATATAAAACTGTATTTATGGATTATATATTTATAAGCAGCTGTCAGACAAAAAGTGGGCCTCTTGTTCACTCTCACTCCCTCCATCTCTCTCTCTGGCTTTGTTGAGTGTGTCACTCTATATGTTGTGGACCCAAGACAGCTCTGACACAGTGATTCGCCATGAAAAGCCAGCAGGAGACCAATATCATTGGGACTGCTTGTGGGTGTGTGGGTGTTCGATTTAAGACACCTCATTTTATTTCATTTCTTTGCTGCAGAATTTCATGTTTGATAGAGCTATTTTCTTTTTCCTGTTACCACATGCTGACTTGCTTTGAAGTTGACAACAAAGTGGCCTTGGTTTGGAAGCGAGCTGGAGGAGGAACTTAAAGAGCTTGCCATTTAGAGAGCTGATAACGGGTGCATGAAGCACTGTCATTGCATCCTAAAGCTTTTCCTGTCCTGCATTCAGTATTATTATGGCCAAACAAGAGCCACCAGTCATATCATTAGGAAAATAGGCCGTGAGAAATGTTTTGTGTCTCTTATTTGATTGAATAGGCTCAGGAGTATTCTGGATTAAACATTTAGACAAAATGTGCCCTCTGTCACTTCCATTTTCAAGGGCAATTAATCAAAACTGGACAGTGTCTTGAAAATCCAGCATCTCGGATTAATCAGAATTTCACTTTGATTGCTGGTTTACAAACAAACTTTAGAATATAATGCTAAATAGGCAGACAGACAGACAGACAGACAAATAAATAGATAAATAAATAGATAAGAAGGGGATTATGAAACACTGGAGAGTACTTTTAAGGCATAGGATTGGAATTCCCCAGTTCCATGGCCTTTCTCACAGTGATGATCTACACTCTTAAAAATAAAGACTCCTGAATGGTGCTTGGCTTGGATGTATGTGGAGGTTCCATTAACTTCCATTAAAAAAGATTCTTCACACTCATACATGACATTTACAAAAAACTTTTCCTTTAGAGGTTCTACAGGGGACAGAAACATTGCTCTGTAGCATTGTTTCAAATAATGTTTCTGCCTCCTTTATTTTGTCTGTATGGCATTAAACGCCTCAGGCATGATCATATTAAGAGAAATTACAGATCATGTCAGATTTCTTCAGGATCAATGTAGAAGAAGTACTTTGAGGTTTATAAAGGTCCTTTTAATTGGTATATCCTTAAAGAGGTTTGGAATGATTTTCCAAAATTTTTGAATGATTCAATTGATAAAATGTAAGTAAATGAATTCAAAGTGGTTTGCTGTGAAATTCTCTGTTCTAGAGAAACTTACTAAGACAGAATTGTTGCAACAGTTATATGAACTAAAAGACTGAAAGCATGTAATGCCTCCAAAAGCTATTTCACAGAAAGTTATTACATGAAGTGGATACAAATGCATTGACAGATGCCTGAGACATGGTTTCATAATAGGCAAGACATTGTGTGGCACTATTTTATCATTATCAGCATGAGTCATATTATAACCGGAGTACATTGCATAGAAATCGTGTGATATCACAATGCAAAAATGTGACAATAGGCACTGTGGAGAATACGTGTCCTATTAATTATAATATTTGATGTAACTGCATTATTTATAGCAATCAACGACCCAGTCCAGTACATTCATATCATGCACCACCCCCTTGCCTTCCAGCTCTAGATTTATTAGGAGAACTTGACAGAACTAAATACAGTCAGAATTTTTGTTCATTCAATCTAAATCTTGTGAGTACAGTATATTGAATTGTTTTCAGTTTTACTTTCTTGAATATATTGTGAGTGCATCCAATTGCGAGCACTGCACTTACTATCCAACTGGATCATAACTCAGTTACACACTCATTTAATACATTTAAAAACATGGTTGACTGGTGGCTTTGGAAAGTAGATCAAATGACTACCTCACCTCTGTAAGCAGAATTATGTTACACCTGGGAACCCGTAGCAGAGGGTGGCCAATGGGAGGTCGCCCTTGGGGGACATTGAGGGTTGGGCCTCATTCCGAATGCAAGGCTGGTTAGGAATGAGGTCCTTATCTGTAAGCAGGTGTTAGTAGTCACGGGGTGTATATATGTGTGCTAGTGTGGGGTCATGGTGGTGGGTTGTCCCTTACGTCACCGTTGCACCGTCTGTCGTTCATGCTGTTTGTGTCAGGCCATCGAGCCAGTTTCAGTTATAGTGTGAAATAAAACAAAGAAAAACAATGGAAGACTGCTATTGTGTTTCCTGCGTTTTCGAGGAGCGGCCAACCGCAACAAATGATCCCCATCACAACTGGAAATCAGTCAGTACGTCCTTTTACAATCAACCATTTCACTTCAAACCAGTTTATGTGACTTTATTCACGATCTTGAAGAAAGAATTATCCAGAAATTTAGAGAAATGACTAGAATCCCTCATTAAAAAACAGAGCATGTAATATTTCTAGCCCAGACATGCATAACCACAGTTTTTGTGGTCCATCATCCTGATGATTGCTCAACACACCTGGCTCTAATGATCAGACGTTTTTAAAGACCTTCATTAACTAGATAATGTGTCATAGAATAGGGCTAGAAGTAAACTCAGGCCCAGCATTAAGCCCCCTGTTCAAAACAGGGGCATCAAACTGGACTCCCTGAACACTTCCCTGCAGAAATTAGCATTCTCTAATTAGTCGACTGGCTGAAAACACTCATGCCCTGTCAACAAAAATGCAGAGGTAGCCACTGATGTTTGTACTGTAAACTTGGTACATTTTACTTATTGAGCAGTCATACTAGCACTACAGGTTCAAATCCGTTTTAATGTTTTACCTTCATTAACAGATTGAAAGGAGAAAATTATGACTGCAGACTCTTTGTTGCTTCTAAACCGAAAAAAAATGTATTTTGTTGAAGTAATACACTAACACTTATTACAGCATTTGTACTTACTCGCAAGTCATAAGTGCCAAAAACAGTCATTTGAAATGACATGATTCGGTTCATGAAAGATGTCTATGTTCTAATAATGATGGCAGGCCAGCGTGGCTTGACACAGCAAAAAAGGCCGAAACCATGATACCACTACCATGTTTCACTCAGTCCTTGGACTGACTGAAAGCTCCGGACTCTAATTTCACCTTTAAATGAATCCTAATCCTAGATGTTCACATACCTTTGCCACACACACACACACACACATATATATATATAAATAATTGGGTCATTTTGGAATGCTTCCTACAACATACAGTCATGGACTCAGTCACAATCGGATTTTTTTTGATAACCAAACTAATAGTTTTATGCGTAAATCCCCACAATAACACAGAAACTGCAAATATTCTTCACCTTTTTTGCTTTTTTGTGGCAGTAAATATATTTTTTCTGGATGTTTTCACACATTCGTTCACCTTGCCGCGGTGTCCCAATACTTTTATCTCGCAACCTTCCATTTAAATTAAAAGAGGCAAATACGGGTTTATCATTACATTTTCTTAAAGGGTAATACATTAAACTGAGTTTAAAATGAAATTAAAACGTGTTCTGGTAGCAGATTTGTTATAGATTACACTATAAAAATAGCAATTTTTTTAACCAACACACTATACGCGGGTACACTTGGAACGAAAAGCGGTAGATTGCTGTATACCAATCAGCCATAACATGAAAACCACTTGCCTAATGTTGTGTAGGACCCCCATGCTGCCAAATCAGCTCTGATCCATTGCCTTAATGGCAATGTGTACTCCACAAAAAAGAGTGGGAGGCAGGGCCTCCAGGTTTCAGACAAGTTTGTCCAGTGTGTCGAATGGATTGAGATATGGGGAATTTTTGGTGCCATTTCTCCACAGGTGAGCAATGCGCATGTACCCAGTCGTCTACATGATGTAAGACTAGAAGTGGTTCATTAAACCAGGTCACCTTCTTCCACTGGTCCATTGTCCAGTTCTGATGCTCACATGCCCATTGTAGATAATTTGGCAGTGGTCAGCAGTCAGAGCATGGGCACTCTGACTGTATGTATCAAGCTGCAATGTACTGTGAGTTCTAGCGTCTTTCTTCCATAGGCAGTGTTACAGAAGTGAGTTCTGATTAATTACATTATTATTAATTATATTAATACATGTATCTTTACCTTGTGCCCTTAAGTTCACAATGTCCTCTTTGTGCCCTTGTGACTTTGCTCCTAGAAGATAGGGATGAGATATTTATAGAACTGTGTATATATCACTTTTACTCTGACTCTTTTGTCTGCCCGTTACTTATCTGTCCTTTGTTATGGTGTGGGCCAAGTAAGACTGGGCCATTATTTACATCCTCTTGTCAGATGAAAGTATACTTAAGGTCACACTGATTTTCTATTGAGAAATGCTTGTTTCCTGATTATACCTTTCCCGTTTGACTAGGTATGTTGTTTCTGTGATAGAAATTACCACCGGAGTTCAAACAAGGCTCCATCGAGTTGTTCCACCAAGTCTGCTGTAAGAACACCTTGGTGAAAGAGTGTTTTAGGCGAATACAGTTTTAATTCATAATGCTTTTCAAACTGTTATCTCTGAGATTCTTTTCTGGTCAGGCAACTTCTCCTGTGAAAATTTTAACTAATTGGGACCTCCACCAGTCCCAATCAGTTAACCCCCACTTTTTACAGAGAGTCTTTATTCAGAATTTTTTTTTACAAAAAAACAGAAAAAAAAAATCCACTTTAGACAGAATCCGCAACTGCTGATCTGCGTTACTGGGGTTACTGTATATGTCTTCCATAATATAGGCCTTTTTTCTTAGTCCCCACATATTGTTTAGGACACATTAAATAAAAGAATGGAGATCAAATGTTTCAATGAACCTTGATATCTTTCTTATTTTGCTTGAAAAAAAGAAAGATATCAAGGCACATGCTCATGTTGTTTCAAACTTGCCACTTGACAGATGATTCAGAACTAGGGGACAAAATAAAGAGGATCTCTCACTGTGTGAAAGCTAGTAAAACGACAGCTGTCCTACTTGTCAGTCAATTTAAATCAACAATTACATCAATCTTCCTCTCAAGAAATGAATGACGAAATGCAGTAGAAGTCACATCAAGCCCCCTTCCTGTTGAAAGTTTGATAGAACCTGGACTATGTGTTTGTTCTCTGAGTGAATCTGTGGATCCCATTTCTAATCACGGTAAAGATGGTGCTTAGCAGTGCAAAAAAACACGGTGATGGAGCAAACAGCACTTAGAAAGCGAGAGGCAAGAGAACATAAAACAGAGGAACGACTGAAAAGAGTGACCAAATGGGAGAGAGGGAATAAAATGGCTCACATTGTCAGGCAGTCGCCGTGGAAACAGGAAAAACACGGCTCACTGCTTTACACACCCAAACACACAAACGTGGCCATACCAACGTGTGTGTCGCTACAGTCCCTTATGGTAATGATGATGTGCAGGAAAGTGTGTGTGTGTGTGTGGGGGGAGAGATTCAGGTGCTCCAGCGAGACAAGATTAAAGCACACACACTGCCATCAAACACCCATACAGCAGAAAACACACATGGCAGTGTGCTTTAGAGTGGCAGGGTGCAGACACACAAAGCACAACACACACATACACACATGCACACAGGACCAAAGCCCTGTGCCACTGTGGAACACAGAGGCATGATCAGCTGGCGAAGAAAGTCCTTGATGACAATTGCTCATGAAGCATGAACAGCAGCTTCAAACATTTCAAACAGATCTAAGGCTGAACTGGTCCATATCCATTTTATCTTATAACCTTGCCTTTATACAATGGCACTGAAAAACAATTGATTTTTTTACGGAGAATCACTAAATCCCTATTCGCATTAATTTATCAACTCCTCTGTAAATAATACTCTCATGTCCAAACAGCAGTCTAAGGACAGCAGGACAAGCAAGTTTATAGTAAGTAGTATTTTCTACAAATTCAGATGTTGATAATATTGGCAATATGAAGTTACACTTTATGCCAATCACGAATTAGGGGATGGAAATGAACTTCGACCACCAAGACTAGGTAAGTGGTTTAAAGGCTTCCAAAGCATCATTGTTTTGCCATTTGAAAAGTCTTTATTATAGATGCACACACTAGGAGGCTAAATACAGCAAGCAGCAGTGATCAAAAACCTTTTTTGTTTTTGCTTCTTTTTTTTGTTGTTGCTTTTTCCCCCCTAAGTGTGTCTTTAGAATCACAGAGCTGTGCATCTGCATGGGACTAAAATGATCAGACCACCACTGAGTTTAGTGAAAAATACTAAGTAATTGGGCCTGTAGGAGGGAGAGAAACACAGACATGGCTGATCTGGACAGAAACGAAATCACACAGTAGCACCGGTTAAAAAAAAGGAAATTACCCTCGGACCCTATATACATTTAATCCCATCCAAATAAAATAAGATAGGAAAAATCTTAAAATGGATGCAAACTAACTTGGAACTTATTGGCACAAAATAATTATTGATAACATGTTATCACCAATATCATAAACCAGTCATTTAAATGATTGAGTTTTAATAAATGGTTCACATTACTACTTATGTGGATATTATGTGGATATGTTTTACTATTCACAAGGATTCATGATTAATTTAACTAATAAAGTCCACAATCATCTTTGTCCGACAATAAATCTGATATTAGGCAATGAAAATATGTCATACCCATATAACTAAAGATTACTCTGCCAGCCCTCAGTCCCGAATGAGATTTGTTAGCCTAGTTGTGTTATTCCACTCATAGTAGAAAACTGAGCGGCGCTCTAAGCTGAGGTAAATAACCTGGCATCATTACAATTGTCAGCTTGGATGAAATCATGCTGATTTTATTCCTTACCTTGGTTTGTGACTGTTTGCCACAAAATGAAGACAATTGGCTTAGACAAGGAATAAAGAAGCAACATTAGGCTACTGCTAATGCTAACATTCAGTCAACAACACTGGTGTAACCATAGCGACCACCAATCAGTAACCTCAAAGATGTACACGTCAAGAATGTACAAGAATGGTACTGGGTACCAGGTACTAGATTTTAGTGATGGGAAAGCAAAAAAGTGAGGAGAATTGAACTGAACCGACCTGGTACCAGTCAGTGGAAAATCCCCATAAGTCTCTGGATCTGAAATAACTACTGTACCTCGCCTACAGCTTAATAGATTTAAATGCTGTGAGTCACTCCCTATTTGGAGCATTCATTTTTTTGTTAATTTAACAAAAACATAAAAATGTAATGAAAATGTTGCATTCCTAACTACCAAACATATATGATGGCTTTTTTAATCAATAAAAACTTAACAATATACTCTACAGCAATTTGGGTACTACACAACTATCATTACACACTTTACACTCATTGATGTCTTAAATGTATAAAAGGTTTCTTTAAAAAGCCTTCAATCTGGACTGGAAACACATTACAAACTGACAGAGGTATTGAAATGTCATTCTCTGCTGGGAAAATGAATGCATTAGTCTGTATAGAAAAGTGCCATTAACCTCTTACAAATTACATTTTGCACAAAATCTCGATGGGAACCTATTCATTTTGGATCATGTTGGAGCAAACACACGTATGTTATTAATAGGGCAGCAAGTTATCTGTCATAATTTGGCAATAGTAATAATCATGTCCTATTTATGCACAAACAATATATTGCCCATTCAGTGTGTTGCCATATTGTGCAGCCCTAGCAGAAAGAAATAAAATGTTACTGCAACAAGACTCTTTTCCAAGTAATTTCTATCGGCCCATTTACAGCTTAACCCCCTGTGGCCGATGCAATAACACGGCTATTTCTGCCTTTTAATCTGCACTTCTCTGTTCCACAGAGCATTCCACAAAGCTCTTCTTGCGTTGATTTCATATGTAAAGAACGTCACGCTAGTTGCGCTTTAAAGTTACTCTGATTAAATAAAACATCAAATAGCTCTTACAGCTTTGAATGAACAGTTGTGCCCAATAATAAAGAAAGCCTTGTACATCTTTCAAACCCTACCTGATAATACATTTCACTCTGGTCATTATGGATGTGCATATCTCCTCTAGTGGTGGATTTAAATGGGGCAGCTGGTGTCCTAGTGCTCATGAAGTTGCCCCTGCAATAAGAAAGGTTGTGGGTTCAAATCCCAGGACTGCAAGTAGCAACACTGATCGTCCCCACACACTTCTCCCTATTGGTGGCAGCCCCATGCTTCACTTGGTGAATGGGTTAAATGCAAAGAAAGATTTTCACACTTCACTCTGTGTGCTGTGGTGTGTTCATGCATGACTATAAAGGGCCACTTTACCTTACAGACACCAGCAAAAGATTCAAAGAAGGGTCACTGGCTAATGGGTTAGAGGTCAGCTGGTGTTTTCAAACGATGCAAAACAATAAAAGCTGGGGGATATTTTCAAGGCATGGTATTATCTTGGTGTTGCTGGTGGTCTGGTGGCTAGGAAGTTGCCCTTGCAATTGGAAGATTGTAGGTTTGAATCCCAGGACTGCTAGTGGCACAGCTGAGGGACCCTTGAGCAAGATACCTTCCCCACACACTGCTGCATCACTGGCTGCCCCCTTCTTCAATTGGTGAGGGGGTTAAATGGAAAGAATTTCACACTGTTCACACTGTGTGCTGTGGTGTGGTGTGTTCTCACGAGACAATAGGGGGCCACTTTATTACCTCAGGGATAGGAAAAGACAACTATGGGTGTTGAAGACTGCCTCATACTAATCCATCATACTTCCATTAAGCTTTATTTTAATGATGTGAGGGTATTGGCTCTCACACATTTTTCTCTGCTGTCCATCCACAGTTTTTTTTATTCTCATTTCCCAAAGCAGTCCAACAGGTTCTCAATAGATTCATGCTGGGTCAACACTAAACTCCTCTACTTGAAGAGCACTATGACATCTTGTCAATTTGTTAGGAAACCAGTGATTTTATGGTTTTCCTCCTTAGACAATAAGAATACTGTAATGGTTTTCAAACTAATCCCAAATCTGCTATATCTTTAGAGTGCTGTTGTTTACCACTGACAGTAATTTCCTTGTTCTTAGTAAAATAACAGGAAACTCAAGGACTCAAAACACACAGAAACAACTGGTCATTGCTAGTGCTTTTGTTATCAGAATGTGTTTTCATGTATATAGAACAGTGTATGTGTGTTTTGAGTCAGTGGGTATCCTGTCAAAACAGAGCAGGAACATCAGAAAAATGACAGAAAACATATTGAAGTAAAATAAATAATTAAATGGATAGATAGATGGATAGATAAATAATAGAAAACCTGTTGACTTTAAAGTCAAAGTGCCGTCTTGAAGCAGCTGCCCACTGACTTCTATAACAAATGTGTTTTGAGTCAATACATATTTAAGAAAAATGACTGTCCATTACCTGACACCTTGGATGCAGATTCTGCAGCTAGAGGTTAGGCTGAAAAGCACTAGAAACATTCCTTAAAATAATGGGTCCTGGAGTACCCCTGCATTGCGCATTTTAGTGTTTTCCCTATTGTAGCGCCTGCATTTCAGCTGGTTAATGAGCTGATTATTTGGCTCAAGTGTTCTAGAGCTGGAAAAAACACTCAAATGTGCAGAACAGGGGCGTCATCCATAACCAGGTTTAGGCACAAGTAGAAGCAAGCCCCCACAAAACTCAACAAAAACAACAAAACAACAATGTGTGCATATGCGCCTGAGCTATTCATTTTGACGGTCATTTAAAAAAACTTTAATATCTTGTGCCTCTGCAGAGACATACCAAACCAGCACCATGTAGAATACACGCAGAAAACAACTGCTTGATCACAAAGAGACAAGCGCCACAGCGTGAGCCAATTAAATTTATCACATGCGACTGCATGCAGCCGAGATGAGGCAGAAATTATGTAAATAAAATGCTGATTTAAAACATACTAATCAAAAACGATAACTGCGTGAATTATTGTCCTGGACTCTAATAGATAGTTTCCTTAGCCCTGTGTGCTGTCATGTTGCATTTATCTACAGAGACGCAGGTTTAATTGCACTTGCTGTTTGCGAGTGTTGGCGGCTATATAAATAAACACATGCGCGAGACCTAATGGAAATGCCATATCACATGAATAATTATGAATGCAGAAAGCAGGCCTTACCAGCTTTGAGGTCGACCAAGCACCGCTGGCTGAATTTCAGAACGCTGCTGTATTAGGTCTGGTCTGCTCTACACAGTCTATAGGACTAAAAGTGATAGATCTTCGCCTAAATCCCATCACTGGCCTTGCAGAGAGCCATAAGCAAACATGGCCTCCTGGCTCTAATCATATCTGTTTGTGTGATTATGTGCTTCCAGGGAAAGAGCTGTCCACTATAGGTCAAACCAGAATATTCTATAATTACACCAGTAAACTGAATGTAATGTGGCACATGCAGAATCTGCCACACGAGTGCCCCATTTGTTAATTAAAATATAAAGACTACAAGACTTACAAAAGACTAAAGCACATTAGTTTGAAATTTTCAGTTCATTTTCCAAACAATAGCTTTAAATGTTTGGTTAATAGTCATTTGCTAGTACTTTGGGTATATTTTGCAGCCTAATGTTCATTAAATTATCTTCTCTAGAATGAGGAGTCAGTTTTTGTATAATAATGAATAGACTCGCAGGTCCAGACGTGATCTAGTAATGAGAATGTCTATATCTGGGGACAACCATGAGAAGTTTTGCACTAAATGTGGGCGAAAAAATACATGTAGGAACAGAACAGACTAACACGCTAAACAACACAGTTAAACAACTGCCCATTGTTATTTTTTTAAGGATGTAAGGTTTTTTGAATCTTAACAAGTGTACTGCAATTGTTAAATAAATAAGCAGATAGTTTTACACAAAAATAGCCCACAAACAGTAGTCCACAATATGATTTAACATCATTTTTTAACACCAGTTTTTGGTCTTTATGTATAAACAGTAATCCACCAGTTTTATGCGGATCAGAGTTGTGGATTCAGTCACACACGGATTTTTTTTGAGAACCGAACTCATTATTTTACGCAGAAATCCCCACAATAACACAAGACTGTAGCTGACCTGGAAGCACTTTTTACGAATTGCACACCAGGGTCGAGTCCCCACGCTCCAAACGGGATTTCTCCACGGTGCAGGTGCAAGCACTCAGACACTCCACAGTTCGGTAGATCTCCAGGAGACCTTTTCACGAGGCCTCATTTGTATTTTTATCCTGAGTAGATCAGCGGTTATTCTCCAAAAACCATTCATCTCACCACGGTGCCACAATACTTTTGTCCCATGACCTTTCGAGTTGCAAATCTCGGCGGGGAATTTAAATTAAAAGAGGCAAATACGGGTTTACCTTTATATTTTCTTTAAGGGTAATGCATTAAACTGAAATACAGAAAACAGAAATTATGTATATATATATACACACACACAATGAATGCAAATGTCTAAATATGGTTTCTAAATATGACTTCAGGTTATAGTGTTGAATGTTTTCTGAGCAAAATCTAAACCATTTTGTATTTAAATGGATAAAAAATGCTCATTTATAGATACATTTTGGAAATGTAGAAGTGTTTTGATGGAAAATGAAGGTTTAGTCACTGACCCGCGCAGTCACTGATGCAAATTATACAATAACCTTACGATGCTCTGCACTCACCGATGAGTCTCATGTGTTTGATCACAGTGGAGCTGCAGTCTATGTATGTGGCAGCAGTGTGTGTGTGTGTTCTGTGAGTGAGTGGACGCTTCATCTCAGTGATGACCACTGCAGCCTCTGCTCATGGCTGGATCACGGTCATGAGAGAAAATAGAGATTTTTGTAGAGGAGACAAAGCGAGAAAGAGAGAGAGAGAGGAAGAGAGAGAGAGAGAGAGAGAGAGAGAGAGACATGAAATCCATCATAAACTCATCGTCATTGTCCACTGGAACACAAGTGGACACTCTTCAGCCCTGCTTTCTTATTCTTTTAATGACCATAGCCAGACCATTTCTGGCAATTTTGCGCCCAGTTTGTTCCCACATTACGCACACATACACACTCACATTCACACACATACACCCACACATACACATGTGGGCAGACACAAAAGGGGAGGACATGTATTCTGAACGGCTGCTACGCTAATTCTTGTTCTTTTTCCTTCTTCCCATCCCGAGGCACCTGATGGTGCCATCTCCAGTAGATAAAGGCCAACCCTGCGAGGTTCCTGAGGCACCCAGAAAAT
>JBBPDC010000038.1:15510750-15526513 GCA_037974485.1 Hemigrammopetersius urotaenia
TGTAAAGCTGCTTTGTGACAATGACCATTGTTAAAAGCGCTATATAAATAAAATTGAATTGAATTGAATTGAATTTCAGACTGCATAGCTGTGGATGACTCATTGCATTAGAAGTGTTCTTCTTCCATGCCATTTTAACGCAAACAGTTGTGCATTCATCAGGGAGAGTGCAGTGGTCATTTCAGTCCAATTTTGGAGTGACCACAGCAACTGAAAGAATAAAATAAGGCGGAGAGAAGAAACGGAATAAAAGCTGCTTCAATGCTTCAGCAAGAACACAAGGAGACTGTCTGTTGGGGCTTACATGGACAGCAACGTCCTCCAGAGAGAACAGGCCAAAGAAGCTCGAGATAACACATTAAAGCAAAGCTCAGTACATCATTTGCATATAAAGCCAAGCTGTCATCTGACTCCAAATCATGTCTTTTGGTTTCACCACACTACAACTAATAATACAAACACTTTACCCCTAGTTATGCGGTTTGCAGCTTGTGTCACTAAAAGGGATATTAAAAATGAACTAGTAACAGACAATTAACAATTAAAATAAAAAAATTTTCTGGATCTTTTCACAGAAGGGGACCCGTTCACCTCACCGTGGTGTTCCAATACTTTTGTCCTGCGACTCCACAGTTTGGTAGATCTCCACGAGCCCTCATTTGTATTTTTATCCAAGTAGATCAGGGGTTTTTCCCCGAAAACAGTGCGCTGGAGCGCATTCAGACACGTCCACCTTTAAATGCGATCCAAGTGTTAACTTTTGTCCTTCCAAGTTCCATATCTTAGGCAGGGAATTTAAATTCGAATATGGGTTTACCTTTACATTTTCTTTAAAGGTAATGCATTAAACTGAGTTTTAAATGACATTAAAGTGTTCTGGTTTGGGGGCATATTTAGGGTTTACACTATGAAAATAGACATTTTTAGGCATTTTTTTTCACCAAAACACAACAATGCGGTTTTTCACTATACAAGGGTGCTCTTGGAATGTAACCCCTGCGAAAAGTGAGGGACTACTGTACAGCACTCTAAGTTGCGTGATCATTTAAAGGTGCAGTCACACCAAACATTTGCAGTTTGTGTCATTTTGAGAAACGGGCAACACGTTGGTGCTGTAAGCTGTAAGCAAGCTTGCTAACTTGCTACCCATATACCCATACAAGGGAACATCGCTGTATATTAATGAGAGTATAGTGCTACAGACTGATCTGTATTGATGTATTTAACTATGTGGTTAGCAGCAGCGGGTTGTTATGTGGGATGTTAAAAAGTGTGTGCTTAGGCACTGGATCATGCTGCATCCTTCATTTTGTGTATGCAGTAGTGAAGGTTCACCCCTTCAGAGGTCACTGCAGCCAGATCTTTAGTAAAAAAAAAAAGAAAGAAAGAAACAGCAACCATTTGACATGAATTTAATCGAAGGACACCAGATTCTGATTGAGGTTAAATGTGTCTGAAAACAGCTTAAATCCATGTCAACTATTTAACTGAGATACTGCAGTCAGAGCTTCATGTTGGCAGCAATATTGCAAAGGACAAAAACATTGTTTTGCATATCATTTCTAACAGTGATACAACCTAAACAATGGGTTAAAAAAAAAGATGATTTCCCATCATTCTTCTTCTTTTTATTAGTATTGTTATTATTATTATTGTCGTTATTGTTTCAGTTTCTACTTGTTTTTAATGTTCATGTAAAGGCATTAACAGATATGGAAACAACCTATATCACTGCAACCCTAGTAAACCCTTTCCCTCATTACACTTGGAGCTGGCTTGGAGTCTAAAGTAAGTTCACGGGCTGTGACTCATGATCTGTGGCATTTTTAAAAAATAAATATTTAGGCCAAAACTACAATCAAACAATGTCACAGGCAGTAAATGCATGACTATTACATGTAACAACTTTCTGTGGGGAAGCTTTCAAAGCAGGGCAGAATACTGATAGCCCACTCCTTTACAGTTACCAGCCTAGCCAGGTAGTACAGAAAAGGGCATTACTCTGATAGGCTGCTTTTAATAATGGACCACTCGCTAAAGCGAAGGAAGTGCAGTAGTGGAAGAACTTGAAGGCACTGCACAGAAACAGCTGGCTTAAAAACCATCTGTAAAAAACCAATGCCACAAGGACAATTTTAGACAGCCACAGTGAATCAATCAGGTGAGTTGATGATAGCTGAAATGTTAATAATATCTAATGTTATTTCTAAAATTAAGTCAGGGTGTTGGAATGTGTCATGACTCCTGGCAAGCTGAAATGAGTTGTGCTGTCTTCGTTGCTATATTTGCATCGCTGAACATGTGTTAACTGAGCTGCTAGGTTAGTGAATCATGCTGGAATTGGAGATGGAGAGGAGCTTTTCATTTTTGTTCTTCATACAGTAATGTAAAAGAGAGGGCACACTGTGTCGTGTAAAGTAATATTTTATGCACTAATGTTTCAGTTGACTGATCATTAAACTATGGGCTGTGGATCTGTGCCAGTCCATCACAGGGTTCCTGCCGGAAAAGTATGTTAAGCAAGAATTTACTCCTCTATCTCATTCAACTGTTCATTAACACACACGTTACAAGAGGTAGGGGAGTCGGAAGCATTTTTAAAGTGTGTGTGGGGGGGGATTGACAATACTGGTGGGGGATCTGGAACCAGGGAGAGGGCTGCTAGCTGCAGTGTAGTGTTTGACTGGGGGTAAAGCACTCTGGCTGATGAGGATGTTTTGGGTACAAGATCCGTTCGCCAGCTGAGTGAGATGCAGCGAAACCTCTGCTTCCTTTCCGTTCTGCGTATCTGTGTGAGACCGCTGCTTCTCACTTTAACAGCTACAAAAACACAGTCCAGAAACAGAAAAACTCAGAAAACATGCTCCGAGTGGATCTATCAACATGTCTTCCTCGTTTCAACCAGTTAGTGGGCATGCAGCCCCAAAGCCTAACGTGACTGGGCCCCGGACAAAGAAGAAATGCTGAGGTATCACAACATGCACAGAACAGAACAGTACGGTACCAAGACATGTCCCACTAGCTTATACTGGCATTATTAAACATGCTACCACAATCATCAAAATGCTTAAGCATTACTAAAGATGAGAACATTTCTGATTCTACAATTTCAAATCAAATCACTTTAAATTAATTTGTTTAATTTAATTATGCAGAAAGTCAGAAAAATCTGTGTAATACTCAATCAACTTTGTCTTTTGCTTGTAAAACATCAACATAGGCTACTTAACACTGATGACATCCAAGGGAGAACCTTTCTCATGTAGCTAAGATCAAGAAAATTGACCAAAGTAAGTTAATGACTTTCTAGAGAAGAAATAGTAGCACGCAACCCCTGATCTAGAGGTTGTGATACAGTTTCCGTTTTTATCTTTTTTTTTCTATTAAAATGGGATATAAACATACCAACAGAAGAACACGCCAGTTACTAGAAGGAGATGATAAGTGTCTTCCTCTCCTGTTTAATATTCTCATTTCATGACTAAGTCATTTCAACTGACTAACAACTGATCACAGAACAACAGAAACTGTTCCAGTGTTGGTTACATACAGAGGTTTGTACGTCAAGAAAGTCACTGCTTTATTAAAACACGGAAAACTGATTGAACCAGATATATATAGTGGTGGTGGTGGCGTAGTGGGTAGGATACTTGCCTCTAGATCAAGAGGTCATGGGTTCGAATCCACCAATGGGTTCCTGAGCAAGACCCTTAACCCCAAGTTGCTCCAGGGAGAGACTGCCCCCTGTAGTTAGGGATTGGAAGTCGCTTTGGATAAAAGCGTCTGATAAATGCCGTAAATATATATATATATATATATACTCTGACAGTAACAGTACACTTGATTAAAGGTCTGCAATCAAGGTATTTAAATAGCCAGATAATTCAATATGTAAAACATATATTTACAATAAGTTAATTTATTTAAGAGAAATGCATATCCACAGTTCTCTATGGCCTAAAGCTATTTTTTATGACCATAATATAATTTTCCATATGCATGAACATAGAGAAAACTAGATTGATGCTCTCCAACTAAAGGTTATTCCAAAATAGCTTCCCTATCAGTTTAATTCTTGCTGTAGAGATGCATCATGTACTAGATGTCCTGAAGAAATCCTGCTACACTCCTGCAGCTGTATCTGAAATCTTAAATGCTCGAGTCTCCAATTCTTTCCCAATTCCAGCAGGATATCTTCATAAATCTTTAATGAAATTCCTGCAGGACTTGTTTTGCCATATATATAGTCAAGTCCATGTTCATATAACAATAACAAAACCATATAAGGGAGACTATTTAAGAGTTTGTGGCAGATGTGCAATGATTTGGATTTGTTTCCACAATGCTAATTGCTCAAGTTTTTAATGTTAGCTACATTAGGCTTTGTAGTGCTTAGTCAAAATGCAGTTTCACATAGTCGGATTTCACATAGTCCTAAAAGTGAGTAATCACTGTGAAAGACCTCAGATGTGTAAATGTGTGAGAGAGAGAGAAAGAGAGAGAGAAATGGAGAGACTTAGGGAGAGAGTTAAACTTATATAGAGAGAGCAAAGTCGCACAGCATGCAGTCTTGGCACGGCTCACTCTATCATACACACAATGGGGAGAGTGAATGGGAACACTCTCATATCATCAGTGTGCAGCAACGAGTTAGTCTTTCTCTAGCACACTTCTGGGCCCTGGCCAGTACACTTTCTATTGTTTTAAGCCCAGAGCAAAAGCCAGAAGAGCAAGCAAGACTAGAGGTGGACATGCAAGCCTAGAGAAATACAGTATGTTCAACTAAGAGTGATGAAATGAGCGAAAGACAGCATGTAAGGCAGAAGGAAATGTATCTAGAAAGCACACACAGAGAAAGAGGTCACCCATTTCAAAAGACTTTATAACATGGCAACTTTAGGAAATTCCCATGCTAAGGATCGTTCCATAACTTAAGCAAAAAAACAATATTTTTTACAGATATATGACTACCCTTGACCATAAAACCTACTGAATGTAAACTACATGGACAAAAGTCCCAGGACACACCTCTTAACTACTAACTTATTTCCAGGGAAGGGAATTCTTAATGCTTCAGCAGACCAAGACATTCTGGACAACACCATTCATCCAACTTTGTGGCCCCAGTTTGGGGAAGAACCTTTTCTATTCCAGCATCACTGTGGCCCAGGGCACAAGGTCCATAAAGACATGGCTGGAGGAGTTCTGTGCGGAAGAACTAGACTGACCCTGACCTCAACCCCATCGAAAATCTTATGGAAAACCTTCGAAGAAATATTAAATTGAACATATTTTAATGCAAGATCATTTAAGTTCCTGTTGGTGTAATGGTCAGCCATCCCAATACTTTTGTCCATTTAGTGTATGTATTGACAAAGGGCAAATTGCGATGGCTAGACGACTAGGTCAAAGCATCTCTGCAGACGCTCCTCCATGGCTAAATCTCTCATCGTTATTGCAGCTATAATTTTCTCTGCCCTTTCGAAAACAAGGGTGTCAGACTCCAAAGAGGCCTTGTCTTCTAAAACCAGCCGACCTCCTTCTAATCAGGAAGTATGGTAGTGAACCTCCGCTTTAAGCCCACAAGGAAAAAGTGCATAAAGTGTCACACATGAACACAACATAGCCACAGTGTGAAATTAAATGTTGCATTTAACTCCAGAGAAGCAGTGGGTAGCCAGTGACGCAGTGCCCAGAGAGCAACGTGTGGGGATGGTATCTTGCTCAAGGATGCATAAGTCCTGGGATGTGAACCCATGACTGTCCAATCACATAGACCCCACCCCTCCTTCCCAGTTTTGCCAAATGGTATGACTCTGCAGCTGTTATTTCTCATTGTGTGATTTGGCACAATTCTTGAAACAAACATATCAGTGGAACTTGCTTTCTGTCAGACTCAGAGCTTTCGCCGCAGCAGAAGAGTTACAGACGCAGGCCTGAGTGTGAGAAAGTATTTAAAACTGCTGCAGAGACACAGACCGCCAATGACAGACAGGCTGGTGTCTGTCATTGGCGTGGAGGCCATTCAAAAGCCTCCACGGCCTCCACAGAAGAATAAAACTTGCGTTCGAGTAGCAGCGGAGGATCCAGACAGACAGTGAAGCAAGATTAAGAATAAGAGAGCAAGGAAAAGACAAGTGTTGAGTGAAGATCCCTTCATCCAGCTCAGAAAGAAAGCACACTCCAATAGAGCACTCCACCTCACACACACACACACACACACACACACACACCTACACACATCATGCTCTCTCCCACTGCTGCTTTTTTCCCCCCTTTCACTCCATCTAATGTCTTGCAATTAAGTTTGCTGCCCAAAAACATTAAATTAATTATGAAGTATTTAGTATGCGTGGGCACATTTCATTAAAAACAAATTTGTTATCAGATTTGAGAGTAAATGAAACATCCTAATGCACAACAGACAAATCATTAAGATAAAAGTGAGTTTTATTGTCATGCTCTAGAAGGGAAAATAAAGAAAGAAAACAATTGTCTTTACATTACTTCTTTTCTGGTTCCGTCGGGGTCCACGTCCAATTCAGCTTAAAAGTGAACAGTCAGTAGAATTTGACCACTAATTTCACAAGCATTTCTTGGTTTTACCATAAAGAAAATATTTCTTATTCCACTGTAGCCTGTCATCCAGGCTTTGCATATCACAGCACGCAGTCCTGCCCCCTGCTAAGCAACAGCCAATTGTAATCGCGGGGCGTGGCCAATTAGCATATCTTCTAAACATTTACAGCTCAAAAGTCCTACATTTAGAGTCGCCATTTGTAAACATTGCCATTCAAAGACTTGGTAAAAATGACTTGTGAACATCTCCGACATACACACAGTTCATTCACTCTATTAGAAACTCTTATTTCTACTTTATGTGGGTCACCTTCCTTTTATCCAATAGGTGAACAATGTAGTGCATTGCATACTGACTATAGAACAAATGTTGATATGAACAATATCAACCAGCCTTGTTGGATTAAATGCAGCGAAAGAATTTCACTGTGTTGTACTTGTATGACAAGTGGAGGTAGCTCAGTGGGTACTTGCCTCTGGACCAAGAGGTTATGGGTTCGAATCCTACCTTCAGCACACCACCTCTGGGTCCCTGAGCAAGACCCCTAACCCCAAGTTGCTCCAGGGAGACTGTCCCCTGTAGGTAGGGAATGGAAGTCGCTTTGGATAAAAAGCGTCTGCTAAATACCAATGTAAATGTAAATGTAAATGACTATGCATAAAACAAATGAACATGACAAGAAGAATTGGATTTGGAAACTTTGTTGGTGGATGGCATGCTTCTTTCACATATTAAATAAATCAGAAAACTATAACTGTTAGAGCGAGGCTTTTAGTTTGGGCTATAAATATCAAAACACTGTTAAAAGACGTCTGTCTCAATGGTGTATTAGTGCCAAGGGCCACTCTACATTAACCGCAAATATCTGAAGCTTGTTAGTGTCATAACATTTTTTACCTTGTATATATTCTCCTTAAAGAGCCTTGGAATAGAACTGTCACTGCTTACCAACCGACCCACTTGTTAGACAGCTGGTCGCATTCATAGTCAGGGACACACTGTATGGACAAAAGCATTGGGAGACCTGACCATTACAGCAACATACTTTAATGACATTGACAAAGACGCTACAGAATGAATGGGCACAGATTCCTACAGAGTGTTGTGTTGTGGAAAAACTCGAAGAGTGAACAGTATTATAGCTGCAATGGGGAATCATTTTATCTGAATGCAGACACTGAATAGTGGAGTGGACAGTGGAGTGGAGGTAGCTCAGTGGGTAGGAAACTTGCCTCCATACCAAGAGGTCATGGGTTCGAATCCTACCTTCAGCTCCACCACTGAGTCCCTGAGCAAGACCCTTAACCCCAAGTTGCTCCAGGGAGAGACTGCCCCCTGTAGTTAGAAAATGGAAGTCGCTTTGGATAAAAGCGTCTGATAAATGCCATTAATGTAAATGTAAATAAATGTACTGATAACCTTGGTGCACATGGTTTGAAGGCTTTCATGAATGTTTTACGTTCTGTCGGTTTTGTTTCATTAGTCTGGACCAAATTGCAACCACCGAAGATAAGGATTTCCAGTTGAGGGAAGTTGATCAACATAATATACAGCAACCTGTGCCAAGAGCACCCGCATATAGTAAAAAAACGCATTGTTGTGTTTAATAAAAAATGCCTAAAAAGGCTTATTTTTAGAGTGAAAACCCTAAATATGCCCCCAAAACACTGTAATTTTGTGTTAAACTCAGTTTAATGCATTACCGTAAAAGAAAATGTAAAGGTAAATAAATAATCAGAATCAGAAAACTGTATTGTTAAAAACATCAGCATTAGCGGTTAGCATTAAAATCATGCGACAAGTGAAAACAAGCTCTCGTACACAAAAGAAAGGCTGAAATAACTCTCTCTACCCACATGTTTAGACAGAGCACAGCTTACTAATACTAAATAAACTGAGATAACTGTGGAAAATTGGGGGGAATGTTTAAAATTGGGGGGAATGCGAGACACAGAGCAGTTGTGCTACATGCTGCAGCAGCTTCTTCTTCTTCTTTTTATGGCGGTTGACAACTTTTCAGTGTATTGGTGTATGGAATTGTCTTTTTCTACTAACAGTCTTATGGTTTAGGTGTCAGCTTCAAATCAGGTTTCGTTCTTCATTTTTTTCCTAAAATTGTATCTTTCCCCTCTTTTCAGACTTTGCTACTTCAGGTGGTTCTTTTCTCCAGAGAAGCCCAGCGAATCCAACTTCCAGAAGTACCAACATCTGTGGAGCAATTGATTGGTGTACTTAAAAAGAGACTCAAACTTCAAGGTGATTATTCATTACAGTTTGAGGATCCAGGGTTTGGAAATGCATTATGCAACTTGACAAAAATGTCTGAATTACCAGCTGAGTGTGCTGTTCTGCATATAATGTGGAGCTCTGATTCATCTCCCCTTAACCATTCCACTGTTTCAGTCTCCTGTCTGGACTCTCTTAGTGTTCACTCTGAAGCTTTGAGGCATAGTTGGACGGATTCTATTCAGTTAAATTTAAGTCATGTAGCAGATTGGCCTGCTCGTATTCCCAAGTTTGCGTATAATGTTGAATTAAAATTGAGGAAGGCAAATAAGATGTATGAAGCGTCAAAGAGGGGCCTTGCGCTGACAAGAGACGTGAAGATGGAGATATTGGATAAAATTGCACAGACAATTTTTGAAATCAAAAGCGACCCAGAGAAAGATGAGCTTGAGTCATTTGCTGCTGCACTGGTTCTAAACCATCCATGCCTGAAGGAGCCTGGTGGCATCACAGGCTATGAGGGATGGAAGACAAGTACAAACTTGGAAACTATAGATCAAAGCTTCGTCGGGCAGGACGAAGTTGAGGTTGAGGTTAAGGTTAATGTAAACCGGAAAAGAAAAGGGGGAGTTGAAAATGACAGTCCATTCACCCTGAGGAAGCCCAAGCGTGGTGAGGTCAATCATGTGTGGAGTTTCTCTGGTCAATGAAAGGAGAAAGAAGAAAAATAACATGCTAATAATATGGCAGAAGATGAAGCTCATATTTTCCCTCAAGCGGAGAGAGCCTATGGTCAGCCTATGGTATCTGAGGTAAAGGAGAGCATGCTTTAATTTATTTAGCAATTATCTTATTCAACATAAGTACTGACTATAATGCTAATGAATTTCCAGTGCAGAGAAATCCTGGCGTTGTCGTAATGACAATATTTTGTTAATTGTCTTGTTGAGATTTCGGAAGAATTTCGTCGGATCACAAACAAAGACCTTTTTGGGACTTTTAATGCATCCCTTGACAAATCTGTGCCTGGCCAGCTGAAACTGTACTGGTCTAAGAAAGGAGCTTCTGGTCAAGAAATGGAAGACCTTCTGGATAATACTGATTAACAGGTGAGTGATGTTTTCCTTTCCCTGACAATTTACGCTATCTAGACGGTTACTACAGTACTAAACTAACTGAAATACAGTAATCCCTCAGTTTTACGCAGATCAGCATTCACGGATTCAGCGTAACGGAGATTTTTTTCTGAGATCCCAACTGTAATAGCGCTACCAGTCCAGTGGTGGCAGTAATACACTGAAAAGTTTTCTCAGTTTATTTAGTATTAGTAAGCTTTCTGTTGTCTGATTTTCTGATTCTGATTTTTTATTTACCTTTACATTATCTTTAAGGGTAATGCATTAAACTTAGTTTACAACGAAATGAAAGTGTTCTGGGAGCAGGTTTGGGGGCAGATTTAGGGTTTGCACTATCAATTTTTTTTTTTACCAAAACAGTTTTTACGATACATGGGTGCTCTTGGAACGTAACCCCCATGAAAACTGTATATAATATTTTCTACTGGATACTCTTCAGTAGCACTGAGAGGTCTACCCATTTTCATCCAAGAAGATGCAGCAATTTTTCCCTAATTCCCCTGGTGCAGTGTCTCCAGATAATTTTAGGCTGAGGATTGCAGCTTTTTATGACTTTAACCCTACTACATTTTTTCCTGCTTAAAAGAAACTGCTGGCTATGGGTGGCTGGTGTTCGTTACTAGAAAATAGTTCAGTATAAATCTCATCACAGGGTTGGTGGGTGCCATAACTACAGTCATTGATTAAAAAAAATACTTTTTCTGGTTAAAACCTCAATATGAATGGCAAGTCAGAGACCAGACAGCTGTGTCGGAAGGGGAGATAGTGCTTCATGACATTCCTGACCTTGCTACTGCCGTTGGGAACCTCCTTAGCTTTCTGTATGCCCTGAACATTAATTATCCAAAACAAATGAGATATACATCCGAAGCAATTCAGACCATCTTTTTCAAGCTTGGCAGCTCTCAAAGCTCACGGCACACAAGATTTCTGAAAGTAAGGTTTCTGTGCAGTGACTTTTAATGGGAAAGTCAGTAATGACTGAGTTATGTTCTAGTGCACTGTGATTAAATCTCATGTAAAAAATGATCAGTCGATTCTCTTTGCCTCTGAAGTAGATAAATGTTTGTCAGTTACCAAGAGATTATTACAACTTTTTAGATTTAGATTCATTAATAGTAAAATGTTGTGACTGTTAATTTGACTCTTATTGTTTAATTTCTGGAATACGTTTTTGTTCAATCCCAATGCAAACCCTGAAAAGATCTGTGATAGTGAGAGTACAATTTCGGAGGAGATGTTATATTGCAAAGCGTTCACTGTCTTGCTTTTTAGTCATTTAGCAATGCTAAGTCTTGCTTTTTTAGTAGTTTAGCAATGCTAAGTCTTGCTTTTTAGTAGTTTAGCAATGCTAAGTCTTGCTTTTTAGCAGTTTAGCAATGCTAAGCCTTGCTTTTAGTAGTTTAGCAATGCTAAGCCTTGCTTTTAGTAGTTTATCAATGCTAAGTCTTGCTTTTTAGTAGTTTAGCAAAGCTAAGTTGTGCCTTTTAGTAGATTATTCTATGTTCGACACAAATCTGAGTCTCATGTTATGTTTGAGTTGTGCATGTTTAGTCTACAAAATGGGAAATCACTCAAACAGCTCCATGAAAGTGAGCAGTCAGCAACAAGCTAGTATGCTGATGTTAATTATATATTTGATAGCTTTAACACTCAGGATGCCTTTACCTTCTCTGTTTTAAATATGGCCAGTTACTGCACCTATATATTGAACTTTTTATATAAAAGAAATCCTGATACTTTCTTGTCTGTTGGCATTTATTCTAAAGTTCACTTGTGATAGAGAGACAGAGAGAGAGAGAAAGACAAAGAGAAAGACAGAGAGAGAGAGAGGGGGAGGGAGAGAGAGATAGAGAGAGGGAGGGAGAGAGAGAGAGATAGGGAGAGTAGGAGAGAATAAACACAGCTGCGTTTGTCTCCTGGTTTATACTATTGTGCATTTTTTAATTTCATATTTTTGTATTTATTTAATTAAATATTGAACAGTATTATTACTATTATTATATATATCTGTATTTTTATATACAATTTAAAAATCATTTTCTTGTTCCATCTTTTATTGTTTCATTTCAATGCTTTGGCAGTACAATACATGCCCACGGTCATAAAACTGTAAGAATTAAAAAAACTGAAAAATTGAGACAGGAGAGATAGAGAGAGAGAGAGAGATCATAGCTCATCGATTTACACAGGAGCTCTACAGGGAGACCCATCCTTCTGCCTCAGCTGAGGCCTTCTAGATCATTTCCTCACCAATTATCTCCAATCAGAGCCGCAGAACGCTGGAAAAGGCGCGATCAGAGAAGATCACCTGCTGAGCTGTTGATTAAAGTACACCAGAAAACATTAGGGGATCCTTGTCCACCTGTCTCCAGCTGGCCACAAAACCCAGCTTGACAGATTTATCATGTGCTGGTTCAGGCGGCCAGTCAAAACAAGCGTGTGGACGGAGCGCTCACCTTACTTAACCTGATCGCTTTCACCGGGCTCTCACGAAACGTGGCTCTGTAATCAAGCCTCATTTATCTCCCCCCTTACTGGAAGACGCGAGAGTAATTGGGACGTGCGTCAGTGCAGAAATTAAAAAGCCATATGTCTTCACAAAAGGCTCGATTCATGGCCCTAGGTGAGTGCGGGACGAGACGGGCCGCTCGGGTTACTCCGGCGTCCTGGCCGACAGGAAGGCCTCCAAGCGGCCGGCGGTGGAAGGCCATCAAATTTCCTGTCTCTCTTCCGCAGCTCCTAGTCTAAACAGCCCGGTGGGTTTGTTTGATAAAGCCGCAAATCGCGAGTTATTATCCCGCTGCGGTGTTTAGAGAGCGAGGCCGCAGAGAGCTTTTCATTCCTACCGCGCTGTCAAACATGGGCGCAATGAATAAGAACGATTATGGGCTTTTAAAGGTGGTAATGCATCCTCGAGCAGATAACCTCACTCTCATATACAATTACAAGTGATGCTCACAATAACATTTAAAGGTCTCATACACAGATACTTTGGACCACCTGGGGATGGGTTTTGGACTGGGCCAGACCAAATATCCTTTATATTAAACAGAATTACAGAATATGTTGGCCTGGTTTGACATATTCTGTAATTCAGTTTAATACGTTTTACCAGCCCAACACATCCATCTTTATAAAACAGAATAACAGAACATATTGACTTGGTCATTGGCCTGGTCCAAGAAATTATATAATTCTGTTTATTTTGGTGGACCGGGCTGAGACAACCTTCTATATCAAACAGAATTACAGAATATGTTGACCCGGTCCAACACATTGTGGTTCTGTTTAATACCGTATGTTTTATCAGGCCAACATATCCGCCACGACGGCCTACATCCCTACCATTGTCTGAACTACATGATGTGCTGAGTGCGTTTCAAAACAAAGACCCAGGCACAGCCCTGATTGTGGTAGAAAATTTTAATAAAGCAAACCTCAGACAAGTCATGCTGGACTTTTACCAACACAATACGTGTCTGACAAGGGGAGCTAGAGCTTTGGACCACTGCTACACACCATATAAGCAGGGCTACAAAGCGGGCTCATAGCCAGCTTTTGGAAAATCCAATCACAGCTCCGTCATACCCCCGTATAAACAGGAAATACACAGGGAAGAGGTGGTCACAAGGGACATGAAATGCTGGTCTGCCCAATCAGAAGCATGGCACGCACGGAGATGTAAAGGACATGGGGGTTTACGTCGAAAACGCCTTCTACCCATTCACTGGCAAGCTGAGAGGTCAGAGACCTCCCCAGACACTCCACCCCGCCGGCTCGTGCCCGGCTCACCTCACACGGCGAACACTTGGCTGGACCAGCAGGCCTCACGTTAGACCGGCTCGGGCAATAGGGCCCAGAAGGGGCCTGATGTAAGCCATGCTCCTCAGCAGCACGAGGTATTGGAGCTCATTGCCTGAGACATGGCTGCCTACTCCTGGGGAGATTGGGCGGCTACCACGCTCACAAGCACCTGCGAGGCCGAGTACATGAGCGCAGAGAGCGATGTAGCTGTGCACACAAACCCAGACAAGGAAGCTGTGAGCTGTGTACCCTCGCAGCAAAGCTGCGCACACGAGCACCGGCTAGAGTGGTACCCCTGAGCAGGAAGATCTTCTCAAGCCGTTAGTGGAGCTGCTGGGCTGGTTAGTGGAGCCACTTAAGCCCCTACCAGCCCCGAGTAGCATAGCAGCGGGGCAGCTGGACCCATTAGCTGGGCAGCTAACAGACCTATTAGGCCCAATAGAAGATCCGCTAGACTCATTAGAGGAGCCACTTAAGCCCCTACCAGCCCAGAGTAGCACAGACTCCAGGCAGCGAGGCCAGTTAGACGGGCAGCAAGGGTCATTAGCTTTGAGAGAAGGGCCTTTAGTCACCACTGTAGCGACAGAGACCACAGCAACAGGGCCAGCTACACCCTCTGAGTCAGTGGGTCTTCCCTAGAAATTTTTAAGGGGGGCTACTAGGATCTGAGGGTTCCAAAGGAGCTCCAGGGTATGCCTGTGAGGGCTCCAAAGGAACTCCAGGGAATAGCTGTGGTTCTGGGATCTCCATGAGGGAGGACACAGCAGAGCTCTCAGGAGGGGGCTCTGTGTCAAATGACATGGCGGAGCTTCCCAAAGGAGGCCTGGTCAGAGGACACAGCAAGGGACGTCCCGGAGGGGCCTCCGCCACGGAGGTGAGGGAGAGGATCTACATAGGGGCCTCTGCACATGTGGACAGCGATGGGCTCCCAACTAAGGGGCTCCCTAGAGGGGGCTTGGCCACGACAACAATGAGGCGTTCTCAGTAGAGGGCGCCACTCCTGGCATCGACTGTGTGGAGCTCATGGGAAGAGGCTCTGCCTCCATGGACAAGGAGGAGCGTCCTGCAAAGGCCTTCTCAGAAAGGGGCTTTGCTCTTAAGGACAAAGGTACTATTGTTAAAGGGATAGCAAGACGCTCCCAGGTGAGGGCTCCACTATGGAAGACTCTAAGAGGGGAGCATCCCAGGAATGCCCCGGCTATGTATTACAACTCTTAAAGGGGAGCATCCCAGGAGACCTAGCCGGACCGCCCTGGCTGTGCAAAGCGTCAGGACGTTTCCCTTTGCCTACGCCTTCCACTCATCCGCCCTTTTGGATGTTGTGCGCCCTGGTGGGGTGTTTTAGGAAGGGGGTACTGTCAGGTCTGGGGCCTGAGATGGTGTGTGGCCCTGTAAACCTTGCTTAGGTTTGTGGGTTTTTGGGTTGAGTTGGGGCTTTGATTATGTTATTAGTTTCAGCTGTTTTGTGTTTGTGTTAAGTACTTGTGTTTTGTGATTGGGTTTGGGGAGTTTTGTATTTAGTTTGGTTTGAGACCGACCTGCGTTGTCGGTCAACCCATTATATTATCATTGAGTTTTCTCCTGTCTCCTGTCTTAAAAAAGTAAAGAAAAGTAAAGACATATCTAGAGTTTTGAGTTTGGCTCTCAAGCTAGTTTTGTTTCATCTCTGTAGTGAAGAAATAAAGAAATGAAAATGAAGCGCTTCGACTATGAATGGTGTGTGTGTGTGTGCCTGCCTTTCAAGCCAGGAGAAGGGGCCATGAAACCGTTAATATATCTGCCACTAATATTCATGCCAATAATATAACTGCCATTAAAATAAATACCATTAAAACAAATTTCATCAAAAATAAAAACCGCTCACGACAGCTTATGGTCTGTTTATTAACGGACATGTCAGTGTTATGTAGTGGGGAACACACAGCCAGCTATTCTGGGCAGAGGTGGACAGTAACGAAGTACATTTACTTGAGTACTGTACTTAAGTAGAGTTTTGGAGTATCTGTACTTCACT
>JBBPDC010000038.1:15526613-15550358 GCA_037974485.1 Hemigrammopetersius urotaenia
TCCAGGGAGAGACTGCCCCCTGTAGTTAGAAAATGGAAGTCGCTTTGGATAAAAGCGTCTGATAAATGCCGTAAATGAATATTGGAAGAGAAGGCCTGGATCCCCAGTCAAGTTCTTTCACACCAAACTCATCCAACCATGTCTTTTTGTCCACTTCCAGGAAGACTAGAACAGGGGTTCCCAAACTTGTTCTGGATCCCTCCTGACCAGCAGCTTTTAGAGTTCCTGCTCTAATACACCCGCTGCAACCCAGGAAAGGCTTATTAATGAACTGATTTATTGGCTCAGGTGCACTGGGAGCTGGGAAATCACTAAAATGTACAGCGCAAAAGGGCCAGAATTTTATTGGAAGCCTATGGCTAAGAATTATGTTCTTTGTATTTTATGAAATTTATCCCACCCACTATAAATAAAATCTGACATGACAGGAGTTTCAGACAAATACCAAATATAAATTGATGTTTTGGCATTTCAAGATTCGAACATTGTTTCCTTCTAAATATTAATAATGAAATAGGAGTACCACCGCAGAACATAAACAGTTTACATACAACCTCGATTCTATTGAATTAAATATTATAATAAAAATAATACAAATTAAAAAGCCTCAGATAAAGAGAGCCTCGAAAAAGAGTTTCCATCTGTAAACATTTCCATGTAAATATTGCAAAATTAAAGTAACAGCTAGCTATGAGATTTTTAAATATTCACACGTACATGTCACCTTATGCCACAGCACATGCACACCCACATGGAGTCCGGTTCACATTCAACTTGTCTTTGAAAGCAGCTAGTGTGTGGGCTCACAGACCAGCAGAAAGCATGTTGAAAAGGCAAGCAAATTTCTTTTATTATTTAAAGCATTGAGCAACACAACTAGCTTGTTATTTTGGGTTAGCAACTACTCAGGCTTTAGAAGGGACACACACACTGCGAAGGAGTGTTGAGCTCCTTTTAAGAGTCATTTTAATGAGTGTTTTTTGGAAACCCACGTATGAGAGACTTTTCATTGCGAGTCGCGTTAACACACTCGTTAATCTTAAGATCCAAAGTTATGGGGAAAACTACCACTGATCTGTGTGTCTTATGCGATTTTTAACATTTCAAAGTGTTCCTAAATCCTCATCATTTACAAATTAACTGCACAGGACTGCTGTGGACCGGCGGTGACGGTTCAGTCTCATCACAGCTGGGACACTGATTTGGTGATGGCATGGTGTGTAGAGCTGGCATGAGTGTGCCAGGGACAGCAGTGCTGCTGAATATTTTTGCATAACAGTTTTATTGAGAGGTTGAATGAGGTCCAACGGCTGAAACTGTCCAGCCAAGAAAGGTTTTGTGGTCAGAAATTGACCACTTATGAACAGTATGAATCATCAGCCTGATCCACAAAAGACCTCATTAATGCATCGTCATTTTAACCAGTAGGGACTGTAACCCGATAAGAATTTAACCACACGTCTTTATACTTGGCACTGTAATACATCTCTGGTTAGTTAGCATGAAATTCGATTGCTGTGTGGTGCGTATTATGCAAATCGGCTCATATACAATAACAATGGTAACCTGTGTTGTTCCTAGTTATTCCTGTTCTATTCTAATGCTGGTTGACACCTCAAAATGACGTTTTACATGCTGTTATTCATTTCCTTACCCCAGCTTGCACCAGTGTTTACAAGAGGACAACTGTTCAGAATAATTAGCTCCTGTATTAGATATCACAGTCAAGATGGCATAAAATATAATGAATAACAATGAGGTGAAGTAAAGATTAACCAAATTGGCAAATCATCTTAGGAGAAACTCACATGAAGAGCTAAACTGAAGGACCCCCTCAACCCCTCTCACATTCATACATATGCAGATAAGCCAGAGGAGGTGCTTGGCACTGGGAGGGGTTTTGGTTGTTGAATGTGGAGAGACAGATGTGTTTAGGCTTAATTCAGCCAGGCAGCTCAAATCCGATTGTTAAGAATAGCTGATTTGAGCAGGGCACATTTGAGCGTTAAAAAGCCACATGCAATCCAACTTTATATAATCTGATGGGTTTTTTTTATATTTGTAGGTTGTTTCAAATCAGATTTGTACAAATGCATACAATTCATGTGGTTTTTTTTCCCCACTCTTCAGGGCCAGCAGTCTTTAATGTGTGTAATGCTCCACATTTTATAGCTCAAACATTTAGAGTTAGAAATGAAAAACATGCTACTTAAAAACCTGTTAAAAGTTACATGTTGTATCTTTGCAATGACAGAGTAAAGATCTGTCTCTGAATAGTAATGGAAGATGCTATTAGCCTTAACATGACCTGCTGACCAGGTCATCCTACTCTAATGGCATGTTGCTAAAAGGTAAGATACAATAATGTTGTGTTATATATCATTATTGTTGTTTAAGCTAGTTATATGTGTTAAGGAGCAGCAAACAACTCCAGTCCAGGTACCCTCACTTGTGTAATTACTATGGCAACAGGATATGAAAGCAAATAGTCTGACCATGAAAACTGGATTTAGTCACAATATTAACATTCAAGTCTAAAAATCAGATTAAAGAAACAAACTTGATTTACCCTGCAGTGTAAACAAAGCCTGAAATAAAATCTAGCTAAAGCATTTCCTGGCCAGGGTTGTTGTTATATAATGAAAGAAAACATAACACATGCGTAGTGTCTTTATATTATATAGAATTTTAGTACTCAATTAGAAATGCCCCAATCTCAGTGTTTACCACAGCACTGCAAGTATTTATATAGACCATCTTACAAACAGCAACTATGCTTTAGCAGAATTACACAGATCTGGCAAGGCAGTCAAGTAACACAGCTACATTTAATATGGGATAAAGTTACATTCAGTCTGATTCAGTTAATTTAATATCATATTCATTGGTGCATTCGGAGGTCAAGTGAACTTTATTATAATTTCCTCCAAACTCAGCGAAAGGCAGTCTTTCCTTTTCTTATTCAATTCATTATAATGCCACAAACATTACGGTAAATTATTTGAGAGCACAGCCTGGACATATGAATGTAAAAAAAATACAATATAAATGGCTTAAACCAGTGTTGCTAACAAGCTAATTATTTGTGTGTTGGGAGCAGTGACAATGGTTAGCATTGTGGGCCTCCAGAACCAGGGTTGGGAAATTATATAAACCTTAGAAAAAATACTTCACAGAAACTATATAAGTCAGGGAAATGGATGTCTCTTACAAGACTCCTCATATGACCAAGTCTTGAAAAACTTTAAACTACTGCAATCTGATTAAGCTTTACCATCACTATGAGGAATGGAAGTCAACAGAATTGCTAAGTTGCTAAATGGTTAGCGGGCTACTGCGCAGTTGACAAACCATATCACATATAAAGCATTGCTGAAAAACACAGATTAACATCAAGCTGAAGTTAATTTCACACACTACTTTCATAGAGGTAATGAAAAACAAACTTTCAATGAGATTTGATGAATTTTGCATGTTTAGTTCCAGCACTCTAGAAAGAAAGAGTCGGACCTCCAAGGTTTACTTTTCCATGTGGTGGGCGTATCTTTGAACAAGCACCTGAATCGAGTGAAAACGTATTTACTACTTAACCATCTGGTACCTACAAATTTCAAGCCACACATGATCCACTGTTGATTTTTGTTTTCTTGTTCTACGTTTAATTTTATGCAGTAAGAGCAATGCGCTGTGGCATAGAGCAGCATTGGAAGTTGCGGCACATATTGAGGCCGAATGCCATTAGCGGTGCTCACACATTCATCAGAAACAATGGTTTCTAATATATACACGCTGCCAGTGTTCACATAGCCTTAATAAATGGAGGTGGGCCAGGAAAGTTATTCACTGAAAGGAAGCAGAGGCCACCCTGAATGCAGGCCCAAATGCCCATGTGCTGAAGTAAATTACTAGCAGTGAGCTCGGTGCAAATTGAGTTGTAAAGTCAAGTCAAGTAGGTGTTTATTTTCATTTCAACCATATACACAGTACACAGCGAAATGAAACAGGACCATGGTGCAACACAAAGAACACAAGACTGTGCAAGTGTGGACATCACTTCCTCAAGTGATTCGTTCCATTCTCAGTTCAGTTGAGCTGCCAGCAGTGCAAGGAGGGCCCCCTCGCTGACGCCTACATGAACGAATCACTCAGTGAACTACACTGAGGGATACACTTTCATGGCAACCGTTGTTCTGCATTGTTTTAACCGATTTCCAGATAAACAAATTTAAAATATTTGGCTGGCAATAATAACAAGAGTGCGAGACTCACCGGCTGTAGCAGCACTAAGCAGGAGTGACACAGGAGCAGGAGATGTGTGTTTTTGTTTGTGTGTTTAAGTCTTTTAGTGAACTGATTCTAGTGATTCAGCACATCTAAAAAAGCTGCCGCGCCCATCACTAATGCAGAGGAAGAATTTTGTGCTGTTCATACCATTTGCTGTGGTGTATTCATGTATGACAGAATGGTCACTTTCCCTTTACTACTCTCATTATTTTTTATTAAATTAGGGCTATGTATGTTAAATTAGGTGCTAAGTATTATATGAAATATTGCACATGGCAGTTGTGTCAAACTAGTTTCTTTCTGGGCTCATCATCTTCATTCTTGTCTAAAGCTCTGAATTCAGTTCACAAAAGTCAGTTAGCTGATGACTTGAATCCGGTGTGTTTAGTAAGGCAGAAAACGAAAGCGTGCTGGAGTGCTGTGCTGGAGTCTGTGACGTAATATATATGTTAAGAGGCCTGGCCTGCACTGGTATGTCTCAACGGGTCTGCTCCTATGTAATGCTAGGCTCTCTTCTAATGCAGTCACAGCTGTGTACGCTAGCAAGCTGTTTCAGCCCTGCAATCCCATCAGTTCAGCAGAAAGTTTATTGGGTGAAATAGCTCTGTAAAAATGGTTGATTAACCTTGTATCAGTTTTGACCCCTGTCTGTCTGTTTCTCTCTCTCTCCATCTCTCAGCATGACATGGTGAAGATTACGCGGATGGCAAGAAAGTATGTGCCAGCTAAACTCATCTCATTTTGCAGAGCGTGCCAGAACAAAGGCGGTCAAATAAATAAATAAATCAAGTTGCTGTGCAGCAAATTGAAAGCAAGGTAGAGTGGAAAGAAAGGAGGTGAAGAAAGTGGAGGATGAGGTGAGAGCAGAAGGAGAGAGAGGTGTGTGTGTGTGTGTGATTGGATTGACAGCACACAGCAGAACAGAAGACTCCAGCTTTAATGGTCATACATTCCAATCAGTCCTCAAGCCCCACTGACATTTCCTGTTTTAGATAGATCTGTCAAGCATTCTCCTCACACCCACCCACACTACTGACCAGTACAACTAGTTTCTACATCCCATCAGCTTGTTAAAATAACAATAATTTTATTATAATTATTATTGTTTGTAGTAGTAGTAGAATAGTAGTAGTAGTAGTTGTAGTAGTATTAGTGGTAGTAGTATTAGGAGGAAGAGGAGGAGGAGGAGCAGCAGGTAGTTTTAATATTATATTATTAGTGTGTGTGTTTTGTGACCCCTGCGACCCCTGCCATAGAGAACAGTCAGGTTCTGTGTAGTGTGGACAAATATTGTAAGCTCTACGGGGGAGCAGAAGCTGCAGCAGCAAGGATCGGCTTGTTCGCCGACATGTAGCAGAGCTAATGCTAATGTCTGTGTGAAGAGGAACACAAAGCTACATTAATAATGAATTGGACCTGCTGTAGTTCTCCCCACAGGGAAACACGGCCTGCAGCGCTGAAACAGATCACTCAAACATGCACACTCGCCATCTCTCACGTAGTTACACTCACACATGAAACACATTCTCTCTTTAATACTCACACACACACATTTACACACACATCAAGGTCTGTCATTATCACAGAAGTTCGACTTCAGTTCAACTGGATTTGATTACAATTGTTTAGTATACAAGTCATTGCATCAAAAAAAGCTCAGCTCGTACCATGATTTAATTTAGCTGGATTCTACTGGTATGATGCACTATATGCTAGGGACTCCCAAATAGTGCAACTGCCCACATGCTGGTTCTATTGTCTGCATATTGCAAATTTTACCACTTTTGCCTAGGAGCCCAGGAGAGATAATTGCTTTGTTCTCTCTAATCCGATGACACCCCGCCCCCCAGCCCCCGCCCAAATTACATAGTGGGATGCAAGCTGATATGGATGTGTGTTAGTTGTCAGAATTGGGAGCTAGAGTTCTCCTCCAAGTGTGTTGAACTGTCCAATGTCCAATACCAAGACAGAGAGCATGCTAGCCATTCACTAGTTTACTAACATCATGTGACAGGGGAGATCTGGCTCGCAGTTGTCAATTGATTGGGATTTTTTTTTTAAACATGTGATAATCTGAGAATTTCAGTTACATTTGATTTTACTTATTCATTACTACTATACTCAGCTCAGTACTATACTAGTACTGAATTGAACACATATACAATTCAATACTATTAAAACAAATTTGTCAAATACCATTGAAAAATAAATGCATTTGAACAACACTTAAAACTGTGCAGCTCTACCATCAGTGCTTCAACATTTTAGATTAATTATAGATTATATTTTCGGGATGATAGCACACACTTGGTCTGACCTACACAGTCAGAAAAGGCATACTGGTTACAAAGGATACAAGTTCATTTTAATTCACCAAGGTACACATGGAGCAAATGTACTTTATGGTTGTCCAAATGTGTATCTGAAGACCAACAGTCTCTTAAAGTCAATCTGAATCCTTTTTATTCCTCAATGTGACATTTCGAGAGCACATGAAATATTTATCGACGGAACCTGATTTCATTCATCATAATAGACTGTGAATAGACTGTGAAAACTGGACATTCTGAAAGGAAAATGGAGGCAGAGCACAGCAGGACAATCTGTAGACAGATGTTGCTGATGTCTACCAAAAAGGCAAGAATAAACAAAATACAAATTGCTTTTACTACATTTTGATTGTGTATTTCTGCTTGTGCAGGAGGAAGAGTGGCTTATGTGTCTCCCTTCATTACCTGATGCCTCCCAGAATTGTAAGAATGTTTTAACATAAATCAACACAAATTCTGCCAACCCTTGAGCAATGTCGTTCATGTTAACACAGACATTTGCAGTGCAAACAAAATGAAAGAAACTGATCAATGATTAATTTACAGCCACTCCAAAACCATAAAAACCCACTGAGGAGAGTGACAGAACAGTCACAGTCTATGTGTAGACGGCGCAGAACTAGCACAGAGAATTTACAGTCAGTAACTGTAGTCAGGATTGGTGTTTTCACTCAGTGATGAGTGTGGTAAGAAGGTAGGGACTCCAGTCTGTGATATTACTGGTTAATATAATTGCCTCTTGTAAAATATGACATGGTCAGATGGTTAGGGCGTTGCCCCTGTGATCAGAATGTAGTGGGTTTGAATCCCAAGTACCCTTGAGTAAGGTCCCCACACACTTGACCCCGTGCGCTGTGTTCCTTCACTTGGTAAATGGGTTAAATGCAAAGGAAGAATTTCGTTCTGTTTCAACAAATGTATACTTTACAGATGATACAAGGTATTTAGAAAAGGGCAAAAGTCACTACACTTCAGTCAAAGGGTACGGACAAATATACAAGACAGTATACAAGGCATTTTGCTTAATGTAACCAAGCACATGAACTAACAAGGAAAAAGATCCATTTTGAAGGCAGACATATAGTTATAGGATGGGTGGTATCATTGTTTGAAACAATTCATTTAGCTTTTCTTTGTTTACCACGAAAAAAAAAAAAGAATTCTACACTTAATTAAGCCCCTAAGACAAAAAAGAGACAGGCAATTCTTCATACTTCATGCAATACCACATAAATGAAGCAATATTGTTCCCATCTTGTTGACACCCATGATAAAGTAGAGGTTCTCCATCTATGAAATTCCAGTTCAGCCCCTGATTATGACCAGCATGGAAGCCATTATGGCAAAACTCCGTTGATCATGAAGGCATGGATATACACTCAGTCTCTCTTGAAAACCCGAGCAGACAACATTTACAGGGGCCCCTCCTCACACATATATAATGAATTACAAATGTTGACTCAAGCACTCCTGACTATGAGCCCCGGCCTGTAATAGACTGCGTTTTTATTGGGCCTGTACAAGAGATCTACGTTGCCTGTATATTTATGATCGTTTCTTTGCTGTAATAATGATGGCAAAACTCCCCACAGATCTTAATCAGCAGAAACTCTCTCTACCCGCATAGTTCAGTCATCTCAACCCTGGCAGGGCCGCCTTGAGATATATTACAGGGCACAGGCAAAATCAACTCATTTACTAAGGTAAGTCCTCTTTGATTATGAGCTTGTGTGTAAGTCCCAGTTGCTGTTTGCTGCTGCATGCATTCTGGCAGCGGTGGAACGTGGCAGATATTCAAAAACAGAGCTCATGAGAGTTTAGATTAGCAAAGTGAGAATACACCAAGGATGTAAAGCACACTTAGTACTCCGCTGTGGTCAAATGGAGGAAGCCTCCATATTACCATTCAAATCAGTGTTTACTCTAATACAAGCGGCAGACCTCAGAGGACGTGTTATTTATTTATTTGTGTACTTTGCTATTAGCTTTCAGACAAGGCCAGGGTCTTCTCTATTTGAATGTTTTTTGAAAAATCGTATTCTGTGGCTAGCCAATAACTTTCTAATGTCAACACAACGTAAACCTTTTTACTATAGACAGATAAATATTTAATCATTACTGTCACATTTCTAAATGTGTTTGAACTCCAGACCTTTTTAACGGTGTCCTATACATCAGTAACCTGCTTAACAAGCCAATGAGCTTTCCAACCAATCAGCACTCAGTAGCAGTTACGCTAGCAGCTTACTGTTTAAACTTGTTTGTGGTTTGTGCTGGGATTCAAACCCATGGCCTTCAGATTGCAGGGGGTACTCCCTATCCACCTGCACACCAGTGTATTACATCCTCCTGTTTTCCATAATAAAAGAAATACAGGTTTAATTAATATTTCAGTGGTTTAGCTCTCATTCACTGAGGACTTGAGATCGAGCACCTGTAGCGTTTAGCATTTCTTCATGTTTCTGATAAAATGGACAGAATATGAAGTCTCCAGGCTCCCTTTAAACTGCATGTTCAAATTACGTGTGCGCAAGCTTCCTCATCTTCCTGCATTCATTGTGCATGTGATCCATGGCCATGAGGCCATAAATCCAGTGTTAGATTAAGTTGAAACGTAGCAAGCAAGCCAAGCAGCTCAGAGAAAGCTGTATATAATCAAGAACGAACCTGGAATGCCTGAAAAATGCCTGAAAAATTTGGGATTATCAAAGAAGAAAATTTGGCAGAAACTTGCACATTCCTGCAGGTATAATCATAATATATGATTTACCACTGAATGCATTTGAACATTTGGGGGGAAAAAAAACATGAATTAAAACATTTATTAAAAAAAACATGTATTTGAATAAAGGAAGACTGACTGAAGTGGCATTCAGCCCCACAAACCGCTCCCATTTTCTCTGCCCATTCTCTGTGTCAATACAGAGGGTCATTTTATCATTACGGGCCCGTCTACTTCACCTGATCCGACTTGACCCAATCCAAAGCAATTAATGAAAGAATTGACTCTAAAATGTCTTCGATCCTATTAAATGGCCCCTAACAGAAATCAAATAACACCATTTTAAATATGAAGATATTTTAAGCCACATAAGCAGTGTTTTCCCACCCTGTGTATTTGTTTATGTTCATTTTTTGTGCTTCTTGTTTTATTTCTCCTTCGTTTTTTGTCCTAGCAGCCCCGAGCGGTGGGGTTTGCTGATGTGTGCAGTCCTGTGCGGGTCAGTCAGAGTGACCCACACTAAAACCCGATTTATATTATTACAGATGAGGCGTCTGGGCAGGCTCCCGCGGGTCCAGCCTGGCAGCAGCGCACTGTCCCGCAGGACTCACAATTACAGCACAGAGGCCAGCGCTAGCGTAATACTGCTGTTAAACACACACATACACACACACTGACCTTGAGCATGAGGTTCTCACACATACATACATACATACACACATTGCCTCCACAGGAAAGCGGTGGCAATTACTGCAACAGAGGGGGAGGAGAGTGTGTGTTTCCATCAAAAGGTAGTGGCAATTACTGTGCCAGGGGAAACGAGCGAAAGGTGAAGGAGATGAAGTAGAGGGAGAAAGGTAGATGTAGAGAGAACTAATGTGAATACTGTCAAAATAGACTTTATTTGCAACTTTGCTGGGCCACTAATGAACAAAGCTCTTCAAGGAACAATCACACAACCTTAACACACCCAAACTGTGTCTATCCGCATGTAGTGCATGTGTATTACTGTAACAGCTTGAAGGGTCAAACTTTTTTACTAATTTACCCTTTAAAGAATCCATATCTTACATTTGCCTTGTTTTATCTTTTCCCCTACAGAGCATATTTCTTGAGGGTTTATGCACTAAAAACAGCCACAATTAATTTTCCAACCTGTAGACTGAATATACTTCGTCACTGTGTTGGCTTTCGAGACATCACAAAAGCACTAAACATGCTATATTTGTAACCTAGTTACCATATTTGCACTTTACACACAAAGGAGAGAAAAATACAGTACTTCTCTTTATTAAGAAAAAAGTAAGGAAAAATTATTTTTCCCTTAAAACTGACTCTTTAAATTCTATGCGTCAGTATCCTGGACATTAGATTCACAGACGTTTATGAAGTTTTAAGATAACTGAACTATAAGTCTGTAGTTTGAGCAGTTAAAGATTAATTTCTCAAGAGAAAGTATGTTTCTCTGTAATTAATTATCTTCCTTTTTTTACATCCAGCAAATAAAGCTGCAGCATCATTAAAACCCATCCTGGGCACAGACAAACTCATAAATCATAAATAAGGTCTAAATAAGTAGCCTAAAGCCATATTCTAGTAAAAGTTCTGCTATTGAAGTTTAATAATTGTAGGTTCTAAAAGGTCATGGATTCGCATACTTAATTAACTTTCCCGGTGATTCTTGACTTTTATTTAATTTCTTGAATCTCAAACAATCCAGAGACACGTGTTTGTGCATGTTTGCATCATGTATGGAAACTAGGCTTCAAAGCATAATTTTTGCACCCTGTGTTTTTACAGTGTGTTGAACCTATAGCAGATTAGCTCCACGCTCAAAAGTAAAAAAAAAAAAAAAGTACAAAAATGGACAAAAGTATTTTTGATAAGAAGTCTGACCATCACACCAACAATGGCATTGCGTTCAAATACATAGACTTTATTATGGAGTTGAAAGTGACCATTCTGTCATATGTGAACACACCACAGCACACAGTGTGAACAGCATGAAATTCAACCCCGTCACCAAGTGAAGTAGTGGGCAGCGAGGAACACAGCAGAATGTGGGGGCGATACCTTGCTCAGGGTACCTCAGAAGTAGCAGTCTTGGGAATCAAACCCACAACCTTCTGATTGCAGGGCGAACACCCTAACCACTATGCTACCAGCCGCCCCTTTGCAGCTCTAACAGCTTCCACTCTTCTCTGAAGGCTTTCCACAAGATTTTTGGTTTTCTGTGTGAATCTGTGTCCATTCATTCTGTAGCATTTATGAGGTCAGACACTGATGTTGGACGATAAGGTCTGGATCACAATCTCCGTTCCAGTCCATCCCAAAGGTGCTTGATGGGGTTGAGGTCAGGGCTCTGTGTGACCAGTCAAGTTCTTCCACACTGAACTCCTCCAGCATGTCTTTATGGAGCTCGCTTTGTGCACTGGGACACTGGGTCATGCTGGAATAGAAAAGGTTCTTCACCAAACTGGGGCAACAAAATTGGAAGTATGGCGTTTTCCAAAATGTCTTGGTACATCTAAGATTGCCCTTCACTGGAAGGAGCCTAGCCCAAACCCTGAGCGTGTCTAATTCTTTCATCTATAGTGTATGAGCAACAACAAGGCAGTCCTGATAATGAAGCAGACAAACAGAATGAAATTAAGAAGGAAAGAAAAACAATTAGGAATTGAATGTAAATGGTGGCATGAAGTAAAAAGTTAACTTCCCCCATAAATACATAATTGATACACAACTAAAGTTTTTTTTCAAATATATTGTAATACTTGAAAATACTCAACATTTGATCATCATCATTTGATCTGAATATGAGTGACTGACTACATGGATGTTGTTACCTGGTTACAGCATGAAACCCCTACAGTCAAAGCTGCAGGAGGCTGCATCACAGAAGTAGGAGGATGATAAGAATATAAATGTCTTATTTCAGGGATTTCCATCTATTCCCACTGCATGACACAAACCAGTGGAAATAGGAATTCCCGGATGTAGTCTTTGCAGTCTTTTAACAACACAACCCACACACACACTGCTGACAGTCCTGTCACGTCAATAGAAAAAGCAATAAAAAATGAAGTGCCTCACTCTACAAAGTTGTCTCATGCCATGTTTATTCTAAACTGTGATGTTGCATGACATTTGTACAGTTTCATATAAATATGTTTGTACCTTGAAATGTCTGTTCTTACAGTTTTATCTGCTTAACATTCATGATCATGAACGTGAAGAGGAAAAAAAATTGAAGTTTTGAAAAAAGAAAAAGCATTCTTTTCACTTTTATTTCTTGTGTGGTCACAGATGGAAAAAGATAGAAGTGCAGACTCAAATGTGACCATTCAGAATTAAAAGATTTAAAAATAATAATAAAATAATACTGTAGAATAATAATATAATATATAGTCACTGTCAAAACAACACCTCATATCTTCAAAATGTGTAATTTCTTTTTTTGTAATGTTTATGTACTTTCATAATAGAATATTATAATATATTAAAATTATTTTGGGCCCCAAGTAATTTGGGGCCATTTATATTGTTGATAGAGAATCAGAATCTCTTTATTGTCACTGTAGCAACGTTCAAGTTAAAAAAAAAAGTAAACAAGTGCAGATGTGCAAATGTGAAAAACTTATGTTTCTAGAATGCAGAATTCTGGAATTTCTGGAATATGGCAAGTATGTTCAAGTAAAGAAAGTGCAGACATATAAATATGAAAGACTATTATAATATGCCTAGGACTATTATAAATATGCAGAGACTATTATAAATATGCTAGCGTGTAAACAGTTTGTGACCAGGGTGAGATGTGTCTTGTACAATTCTCAAGGCCTTTCTAAGACAACAAGGACTAGGCAGGTCTCCGAGTGAAGGGAGAGGGCAGCCAACTATCCGCTGGGTGAACTCTATGACCCTGTAAGCTCCTTCTTTTGTGCCACTGTAGAGCTGGAGAACCGAGCACAGAGGCAGAAGGCCAGGGCGCTCTCTACTGTGCAGCTGGAGAACCGAGCACAGAGGTAGGAGGACAGAACGCTCTCTACTGTGCAGCTGGAGAACCAAGCACAGAGGTAGGAGGACAGGGCGCTCTCTACTGTGCAGCTGGAGAACCGAGCACAGAGGCAGGAGGACAGGGCGCTCTCTACTCTGCAGTTGGAGAACCAAGCACAGAGGCAGGAGGACAGGGCGCTCTCTACTCTGCAGCTGGAGAACCAAGCACAGAGGCAGGAGGCCAGGACGCTCTCTACTGTGCAGCGGTAGAAGGACACTAACAGTTTCTCAGGGACGTTGTTCTTCCTGAGAACCCTCAGAAAGTACAGTCTCTTTTGGGCCTTCTTCACTAGCTCAGCAGTGTGCTCTCCCCAGATCAGGTCCTTCCTGATGTCTCCTAAGAAGCAGAAGTCTGAGACCATCTCCACACAGTCCACATTGATGATGAGTGGGTTTAGCCTTTGGTCTTTGCTCTATTGAGGGGCAAGTTGTTATCCTTACACTACACTGTCAGACGCTCTACCTCATCCCTGTAGGCAGACTCACCCTCCCCTGAAAGGAGCCCCAATACTGTGGTGTCTTCAGCGAACTTAACAATGATGTTGCTGTGGTGGGCAGAAATGCAGTCGTGGGTGTACAGAGCAGAGGGGATCAGCACACAGCCCTGTGGGGAGCCAGTGCTGAGGCTGATAGAGTGGGCCCCCACTTCTCCACTGCCAACACTCTGTGTGCGGTTACTTAAGAAGTCCTTAATCCAAAGACAGGTGGAGGGTGGGAGTCCTATGTCTGAGAGTATGGTCACCAGTCTGTGGGGGAGAGCTGAAGTTGAAGGCCTCACGGTGGCTCATTATTTAAATACCCTCAATAAGAAGCATTTCCAGGGATTTAATGAAGATCTACCAGAATGGAGAATGCCTCCAAATGTTCTGGCCTGCCTCAGATAGTCCTCAGTTCCTCAGGAGAAGAAGGCTGTTGGCCTGCTAAAGTGCTACGGTGCCTGAAGCTCCAACATGCTTGGATGCTTGAGCTCCTGCTAAGAGCACTCCTCCTCTAGCTTCTCTGCTCTCACACTGCCAACCAACCACACCGGGCCAAGTCTCCACGCTCAAGGAGATCCAACACACTACACTGTGTTACATACTGCATAACACCTTCACACCTTTTGTGCTTCTTTCAACATTTATGAGCCTGTTTTATAAGTTTGCAGGTTTTATCTGCCTCTAAGTTACTTATTTATCTGCCTCTAAGTTACTTATCTTTGTTTTGTGACATTGAAAGCTGACTTTCATGTATGAAAATTACTTTATACACTCACATCCTTTATACATCCTCTTTTTGTAGGGGTATTCTGAACACTTGTATCCTTATCTTGCCTTCTGGATCTTCCACCAGAAAAAGTGTGAATTATCACGTAAATGTTTAACTACACCTTGAGCAACAGTAAAGAGAGACAGACAGAGGAGGATCTGAACGGCACAAATGGGAAGCAAGGTTGCGTCTCCATAAATCCCCACATAGTGCGCTATGTGAGAAAAAAAAAAAAACGTCTCACACACCCAAAAAAGCCCTGGTGACTCAGCCATCCACTAAGAACTCCATAATAGACAATCTGTGCAGTATATGGGTGTTGAAACATACATAGTGTAGTACAGAGGAAGCAGAGAGCCATTTCAGATTTCAAGTGAATCCAGACAAATGTACTTTTAACAGCTTAGTTGTTTAAGAGAACAGTATCATATGCTTGAGGTATTAGCATCAGTACAGAATATCCTATGGCATAAATAAGCGCTACCATTAGTCCTTTCACATAACTAGCATCTGGAAGATTTTAAATCACGTTTACATTTAGTATAAGTTAATTGTGGTATGCAATATGCAAATCAGGTTATACAAAACAACTGAGCTGCCATGGTTTCTTTTCTTGTTTTTACATAAAACTACTGTCCACTGTTTCATGGACATTTTAATGTGCATTTAATCCAAAGTAGAAATTAAAAAATGTCTAAATATCACAAGAGAAGTTCTGTATATTTGAATGAGGTAAAGCATGAAATGTCCACTTGTCATAAGTGAACACAACAAGGCACAGCACCTAGTGTGAACACCACAGAATTGTTCTCTGCATTTAAGTCATTCACCAAGTGAAGCAGCAAGCAGCCGGTGGCACAGCACCCAGTTGGCAGTGTGTGGGGACGGTACTTTGCTCAAGGGTACCTCAGTGCTGGCACTAGCAGTCCTGGGATTCAAACCCACAACCTTCTGATCACAAGGACAACTCCCCAACCACCAGCCAAACTCCTAGTAATGATAATACTGCTCTACCATGAGCTAATAAAAGAGTGGATCCACCCGACCAAGGAGATTACTTCACATCCTGCTCCACATTCATGTGATATCTTCAAGAATTAGGTAGTTAAAGTAATTTGCATTTAGATTACTTTCTATTTTATTTTTCTGAAATTTGCTTAAAATTTTCCAATTGTTTGAATGAAATACCCACTAGTAGACAAACAATTATGGAAAGTAAGGGTTAACCAGGCTTTGACTTGAGAGATAAATGTGTTTACTCTAGTGTAACATCTGGCAATAATGCATCTCGAACCACCTCCTGAAGTGGACTAAGCCTTATAAATTTTCATGGGTGCATTTACACCTGCATTATTATGTGGAATAAGCTGCCTCCAGCCATAATGGTGATACTCAAGATGCATAAAAACGACCAGGTGTGATTGGGCTTTCTGTTGCCAGTTTATTAGGTACACCTACCTTGTGCCCACACTCATTCACCATCTTATTATAAACAGCCACAATATACATCCACTTTACAGGTTTACAATTACTAGTGTAGCCAATCTGACCACGGACTACTGATTAGTGTTAGATTATGCCTAAAGCAAATAGTGTGTATAGTTTTATCTCTCTAATTCAGTGGTCCTCAGGATGATACCCTGCTCAAGGGTTCCTCAAAGGTGCCACTAGCAGTCCTGTGATTCGACCCTACAACCTTCTGATCACAGGGGCAACTTCCTAACCACTAGGCCTCCAGGGGCAAATTCCTAACCACTAGGCCTCCAGCTGCCCCAATACATGCCAACCAATAACAATTCATGGGTATCCAGGGCTCACCTAACAAGTTACCTGTAATTTACACAACCTGTAATCAGGTATGGGGAAGGCTAGTGACGTAAATAAGGTTTCAGTTGAGTAGCACTTAATATACAGCTGAATACAGTTACAGCATTTAGCAGACTTTTATCCAAAGCGACTTCCAAACCCTAACAGGGTCTCCCTGGAGCAACTTGAGGTTAAGGGTCTTGCTCAGGAACCCAGTGGTGGAATTCTGAAGGTAGGATTCGAACCCATGACCTCTTGGTCCAGAGGCAACACCAATACTATGATAGAAAACCCACAAAGTGCACTTACAGGGTAGACACCTGATCATTTGGAGAGAGACAGTAGGGAAGAGTGGGGACAGTTGCAACATTGCTGATTTCTCCAATCAGGAATGAGCTAGAGCCATGACACTCCCTCTGCACATGCTCAGTAGGCCCCTCCTTCTTTCTGGAAGTTAACAGCTACATGTCATCATTCCTTCTGGGAGAACTGAAATTTGAGGTAAAAAAGTAATTTTTTTTATGACCAGAATTTTTTTCATACTGTCTAAACTGTTCAAGTATTGATATTTATAGTTATATAGTTTGAATATGCAGTTTCTTAGCTCTTAACAGACTTAGGAACCATGTGTTAAAGCTAATGTGTTGGGCTAGCATCGCTAGTTTTAAGATTACTGCGGGGGCTAGCATCGCTAGTTTTAAGATTCCCCACATGGTGTTGCAATTGTCCCTCATGGCAACATTAATGACAATTAGATAAAATAGATATAAAAGGCAATTCAGTGGTTTGATAAAGAATATATTTCATGTCTCCTCTTTGTATTTCTGCCAATTACTTTTTTAAAAGTCAAACTAGGCTGCAGTGTATTCTACATTTTCTGTTCTGTTCCTTCTGCAGTTCCTCCAGTGCAAGCTGGGTGTTCTGCTTCTCTTACAGTTCCTCCAGTGCAAGTGGAGTTCTCACCTGAGAGTGTTAGACCTCACCCCAGAACAGGACCACGGAACTTAACAAAAGCAAATCGGCCATCCTGACAGACACCCCCGAAAAGGAGGCTTTGGAGAGGGAGAAAGCAAAAGAGAAAACTGACAAAGAACACACTGGAAACAAACCAACAAACCAAGGTAGGCCTAAAGAAAACCAAGAAGAAAAAGCATACAGAGGACAGTGATTTTTGCATTGTCTGTTTGGAGAACTACTCCAGACCGAGAGAGGTGTGGCTACAATGTTGTCAGTGCAGGGCATGGGCTCATGAAGCCTGCACTGATGGTGATTCCATTTACATTTGCCACAATTGTGAGTCAGATGGGGAATTGTGAATACAATGCTATGATTCTTTACTTAAAATAATCTTTTGGTGGTTCATTCATTACTGCTTGTTACTACAGTAAACTTTAATGTTTTACCTTTTAAATATTGTTATTAAGTCAATGAACTCTGTCTCTGGTCTCAAATAAACTAAAAAAAGATTTGAAAAATTATGCAATTATGTTTTATTACATCTAAATTATTGTTGCAACTATCCCCATATATTTTTCAGGATCCATTTAAGTACAAATTACCATATTATGATATGTACACATGTTGCGGCAGGATGGGCAGGTAGGTGACATGTATGGGTTTAATATATATATATATATATATATATATATATTAACGGTCGCTGAGAAACTGAAGGAAATGTAAAAAGTGCTGCAACTGCCCCCACGCTCCCCTAGATACAAGGTAGGATTATCTAATAAACTGTCAATTTAGTGTAAATAATTTATTAGAATCATTTTTATCCTGATATTTCATTTGGCTTCTTTCTAATAAGGCAAACAACACAATTATTAGAAATATTAACACTGGTAAGGCTGAATTGTGGCTCTCTTCAGCAATTTTGCATTTGATTGACAGTCTAGGATGTGCTTCCCTCAGACAAATGCCAACAATAACCAGTGAAAGGCAGCCCACAAAACTGACCCAGGATCAGTTTTCAGCTTTAAAGGCCTTTCTGTAGCCCCCACCATCCACCCCTTGCACAGCCATACTCAGCGTGCATTCATTATGACCTCCACCTGACCCCTCCTGTCACTTCTACCGCCCACTGAAACCCACATGTCATACTATTATCTTCTAATGAAGTCCCCCCTGAGCGTGTCTGCGTGTGTTTGTGTGTGTCATTAATTCATTAACAAGCCCAGGTTAAGCCCTGTGGATCTCTCTCCTCAAGCTGGGAAGTGTACAGGCAGTGAGTGTGTTGCTTGATCCCTCCCCAGAGCACGTAGAGAGCCTCATATTGCACACACCCATACTGGATCGCCTACTCACAAGACCTTTCCATCTTACTCTATTTTTACACACCCAAAAAAGGGCATTTCCATGAAACAAACATAAAGAAAGATACAAGACAGTTCTTATAACTTTGTGAAAATCAAATATATGTTCCTCTACTTGGAAATTACAACATATTGGCCAGTTTCAGGGAAAAAAATCTATCATGATTCTTTTGCTGAGATAAAAAGATGCCTCCAACGCTCAATGTAGGATATAAACTGACCACTCCCACTGACCACCCCTCCTGGTTCTATCCCATGGAAGACCACAGCCCCAGCTGCTACATGCTTATGATGCTACCAGAGATGTTCACAAGTCATTTTTACCGAGTCCAATGTTTACAAACGGTGACTCTAAATGTGGGATTTTAGAGCTGTAAATGTTGAGCTCTAAACGTTTAGAAGATATGCTAATTGGCCACACCCCATGATTACAATTGCCTGTTACTTAGCAGGGGGCGGGACTGCGTGCTGTGATATGCCCTCACCAACATGGAGGATTTGCCTTAAATGATCTTAAATTTAAATGTTAAATATGAAAATTATATCTGGCACTCTAAATGTGAAACTCCACAGTTAGATTGGGCTCAGTGACCGTTATTAGCTGAAAACCGCTCACCTTGGACAAAAGTAATGGGACACTGGGGCGAGGTTTTCGGGTAGTTGGAAAGAGTGCGAGATATAAATAAATAATTCCATGAAATGAACATGGTTTAGGAGTATGACTCACGAGTCACAGCACCCGAGTCCAAGTCAAGTCACAAGTTGAGTCTCAGACTCGAGTCCCCATCTCTGGATGCTACTAACGCATGTCACTGTAACATGGCCAACAGCATAGTAATGAACCAAACAAAGCCCCCTGCATTCAAGGTTGCTAAATAATTCTTGGCAGTATGTATCAGACTGATTATTTGACAGTGGTCCTCACAGTTGATATTAGCTAGATTTCATTAGATGCGCATAAAAAACACAGAACAAGAAGCATTTTAGAGTTGCTGTAACCTGTTAAACAAACTCGTGTTGTGCTGAACTGCCATTAGCATCAATGAGCTGCAGTGTCATTAAACAGCAGGCTGGTAACCCATCCACCACTGGTGTTTGTTGTAGCTCACAATTTCTCTCCAAGGGGGCGTAATGGCAGCTGTTTTGTGCTTTGTGAAAACTCTTCCCAAATAAGTCTGTCTTACTGAACAAGACTGTGGGTACGATCTTGAAAATGCACACCTCCAAGTCGTTTTCCTACCATTGCTAGTCTGTACAAGATTGGAGTCACAAATAGGTGCGTTGTGAAGCAACACCACATGAGGAAAGAGAAATGCAGGCAAAAAAGAGGGATTTGAGCTATGGTAAGCTTGCATGCTGCACTCCTGAATCATAGTCGGTCCTTTGTAACATAACTTACTGTCTGTCAATGTATTATATTTATGATTGCCAAATGAATGATTAAATATCAAGAGGCTATGGATCAAGATGATATCAGTTGCACATGAATGACTTGTTTGTCATAAAGTTTGTCAGTGTTGATGCAAAGCAGGTTCATTCAATGCCAAACACCAAGTAGCTTCATTGTAATACAATTATAAGCCATCCATTAAAAAATAAACTGATGCCTACTTTAACCTTTAATTGGGTAAACTCAAGGATATGTGGGATTGTAATGTCATGGTTAGTGTGCGAGTGAGCAGACATAGACACATGTGCCAAAACCACAGGGCATTAGGGATTTATTAGGGAAAAATACATAACCAAGGTGCAAAACAGAAGCAAAATAAGGGTTGTGCTTGCTACAGTGGCTGCCTGGATGAAAAAGGCAGATCACCAGGTAGAGGCTAAACAACATGCTTAGAACTCTGAGAGGTACATAAAGGGTAGATCCAAGCACTAGGAGCCAGGGAACAAAGAGTGTGGACAGAAACACTGTATATAACAGTCTCAAGGTTGAGCATGAGTCTGTAAAAAAAACAGGATACTGTGAATCACATACAAAGGACAAACGGCTTCCAGGTCAGGCTGGTATTTATAGAAGAAACTGAACAAGAAACAGGTGGGAAAAATCAAAAGGGCATTATCTGCATGATCAATTTTAGTACTTAACTAAAATAGATGCGGGCAACAAAACATGTGGGGAGGTAAAACAAGGTGGTTATGTAAATGTAAACAAAAGTAAAACAAAGACTGAGATCTCAGGTGCATATGGAGAATGTGGAAAACACAACTCACCCAACTCACCCACGAGAGTGTCCTGTGGGCCAGCGGGCAGGAGGCGCATCCTGTCAACGAACAGGATGTCACCCCTTAGGATTATGAGTAAGCGTATCTGACATATCCCGATGGAATTCATTTATTAGGCCTTGACTAAGAATATTTCTGGCCAGGATCCAGATCCTTTCTTCTGGGCCATACCCTTCCCAGTCAGCCAAATACTGGATGCACCCTTACTGGTAGTGAGAGTTCAAGAGTTTGTGTACCTGATATGATGGGATCAGCCTGGGCCCGGAATCTGAGTATTCCTGGCAGACAAAGGCACGAGTCCCTTCCATAAACACTCCATCTGTCGAAACCAGTCGTACACATTAGAGGGCATGATAGGTCTGATGCCCTTTGAGTGTGTGCTTGGGTATCAACCCTTGCTCTACCCTACCCGTCTGGACGTACTTCTCCCACCAGAGATACGCTGCCCAGTAGTGCTGTTGGCTATGCAATACGCACTGAGGAACCTGCAATGCTTCAGAATGATATACTCTGCCTGACCATTAGACCGTGGCCCCCAGCTTGCTCAGGAATGGCTTCCAGACACAAGAGGTAAACTGAGGTCCACAGTCAGAGAGAATATCCTACGGCAAGCCATAGTACCGGAACACTGGGCATCTCCCCATTGAGGTTCCATGCAACTGGAGCCACCAGCATGAGCAAGAGAAGAATGGGCTCAGGACAAACAGGCCTCCAGCACCAGGTAACAGCAGGAGAGCGCTTCAGCTTTCCTGTTCTTGGGGTGTGTAAGTGATCATTAACTGGAATCTTGTAAAAAGCAATGCCCACCTGGTACCTGGCCTGCTGGAAAAATTCCAAGTTCCAGTGGAGGGTTAACACTGAGAAAGGCTGCTGGGCCCCCTCTAACCAATGATAGCACTTCTCTAACACCACTTTGACATTGAGCAGCTTGCGGTTCCCGGTCTTAAAATTGTACCCCACCTAGGAGCTTACTTGGGGTTCACTCACTCTCAGTCCCATCTCCGAGCCATCTAGTTGTGTTCAGAGGGGCAGTGACTGAACTTAAAGTTGTATTCATGTGCCTGTAAAAGGTAGCAAACCCCAGGAACTCGTTTTGCCATACAAGGCTATGACCACTCAGACACAGTAGACGCCTTTGCTTCATACATTTTGACTCCCAGTGAACCAGTGATGTCTCCTTAATGTAGAAATCACATTTCTAGGCCTTCATATACAACCCAAACATGGGCAACAACGCATGTGGGTAAGATATGACTGCGGCATGGACAGGGGGCGATGTCCAAGTAAACAAAAAGCGGGGTTAAATAAAGGTGGTGACAAAAAAAAGGTGTGACATGTGGTTAGATGACCATAAGACAGCACAAGGTGCAGCAATATACCTGGAATGAAAAGACTTATGAATGTAAAAACTAAAAAGACCAGGTGATCCCATGTTCATGTCCTGTAACAGGCAAGTCATAATATTTAATCTGCCGATTGGTTGCATATGTCAGATTTATGGTACGCCTCATTCGGAAGAGAAAAGCTGCTCTCAGACATTGTCCACTTCATCAGCTGAGTCAGTGTAGTGGTGAAGGGATAGATCAGAGGCCAATGGATTTAAAGTTTGTGAAGTGATTTCATATGATTTTTATATGAAAATACAGTCATTTATTTTGATACAGCTACAATTAGGGTGTTTTCCATCTTATTTTAAAATACATTTATCTGTGCCCACCCCTGGAATCAGGGCCATTCAGAAATTAGGTTATTTATATATACAAATCTGAAAGGCATGACAAAAACATACTGGTTGATTCCAATGGATAAAAAAATAGTTTGACTTGATATTGAAAATAGAAAAAAAGTTGGATTTGGGTCCTAAAGAATAATCCATCACAAGGTTCGGAGCTTAGCGCAGGTCTACACTGTTTGTCGTGTGCCTGAGCGATGGATTAACACCAGCATCTCTGTACCTCTCCACAGCTGTGCTCACAATCCAGCTCTACACCCCTCCACACATCCCTCAGAGCAGCCCAGCAAGGCTGTCCCAGCTACCTGCCAACAGCAGCATACACTGTGACTTTGGCAGCAGACTCATTTGGAGGATTATCTAACACAGACACACATGTAGGCTTGTATTCCTATCTTTGCTGAGGCATCTCCATTTACTTGAAGTATTATGGTAGCTGAATAACGCTGCACTTAAACACAAAATGTCCTTAGTCTTTTTAGCGCCTATTTAAAAATTTTTTTAAATAATTTTTTTTAAACTAAAACCATTTTTACCCACACACTGAAATGGACATTTTCAATCATTTGGAGGATATTTGGTCCCCACAAATGACTAAAAACATACAGAAATGGATGAAAATACTCTCTGGGATGCAGGTACAACCATACACTCATGTTGATTAGATCAGTGTGTTAGTTCATTACTGTAATGCACACAGCACAGAGAGAGAGAGAGAGAGAGAGAGAGAGAGAGAGAGGGTTTTCTAGGACAACTGTAGTATTACATTCTGTAGTATTGTAGAATGTATCATCCGTATCAGTGGATGGCGAGACAGTGAGGTTTATCTACATTTTGTGTATTGAAGCTGGTTCAGATGACAAACACAAAGAAAGCACATACACGCATACACTCACCTAAAGGATTATTAGGAACACCTGTTCAATTTCTCATTAATGCAATTATTTAATCAACCAATCACATGGCAGTTGCCTCAATGCATTTAGGGGTGTGGTCCTGGTCAAGACAATCTCCTGAACTCCA
>JBBPDC010000038.1:15550458-15562679 GCA_037974485.1 Hemigrammopetersius urotaenia
GTTCTGAAGGCGAAAGGGGGTCAAACACCGTATTAGTATGGTGTTCCTAATAATCCTTTAGGTGAGTGTATATATATGCAATGGAAGTACAGCGGTACCTTGACTTACGTGACAGAGCTCGTAACTCAAATTACTTGTATGTCAAATTAATTTGAATGCCATTATTCCTTTCGGACGGAACCAGAAAACTTTAAATAAGAAAAATGTGCTCATAATGCTCATACTTAATAAAACTAGTTTACTTCAGTACATTTTATTGTATTGTGTTTTTATACCATAATGTGCACCATTTGCTGGTTCTCTTTTTAAAATTCCCAAACCCCGAATGGCTTTAACTGGTGGCTCGATGCCTTGTTCGCCGAAGCGCCTGGGTCTGCTGCAGCAAATCTGCGTAAACAGCTCGAGTCTTCTCCAGATCATCACCTCCGTTACAGATCTCCTGCCAGCTGCTTCTCTTCAACCACACCGTCAGCAGCTCCTCCATATTCTCATGGATAGATGTTCGCTGTTTAGAAAATATTCTGATTCGCTGAGTCGACTCCACGCACACCTTGGTCATGATTTCTTTAATTCATTTCTTTAATTCAATGCACATCATCTGCTTCTTCTCAGCACTGTCCTTCACACTCACTCTCTTTGGACACATGGATAAACAAACTTCTGTGAAATAACTGCAAGCACAAAAGCTTGTAACCCGAATTTTAGCTCTCAACTCAAAACAAAAAAATCGCCCGAGAGACGCTCGTATCTCAAAAAACTTGTAAGTTGGGACACTCGTAAGTCAAGGTACCGCTGTAATAGATCTGATGAATTATACTTTCTCCTCATGTAGAAGGCCGGATCCACGTGTGTTACTTACCAGGGGAAGAGGCACCAGGTTTTGCTGGGAAACCATGGTGTTGCACTTCATGTGGGTGTTACTTTGACACGTTTTGCCATGAAGGGGAATAACTGGTAACTTCAGGTACTGTATTTCCTAATGTCTCTTTCTGTATTAATGTTGTGCCCTGCTGCACTGCAAACATTGTTTAGGAATGATTTGAAAAAACACAGAACAAAAAGAAACAGTGTATTCACAGAGTTGACTTTTAGATGCAAACTAGGATTATCTGTGGGATGTGCTGGAAAACTATTCTGATTCATAGAGGCCCCACCTCGCAAGGTGTGGTGGGGGCCTTGCGGGTAGGATACTTGCCTCTGCATCAAGAGGTCATGGGTTCCAATCAGGGTCTGAGCAAGACCCTTAACCCCAAGTTTCTCCAAGGAGAGACCGCCCCCTGTAGTTAGGAAATGGAAGTCGCTTTGGATAAAAGCGTCTGATGAATGCCCCAAAGGATCTGCTGCTAACATCTTGGTGCCAAATACCATAGCACACCTTTAGAGGTCATGCCTTGATGGGTCAGACGTGTTTTGACAGCACAAAGGGACAATTTTAGGCATGCCGTTTTATTATGGCCAGTGTGTGAATGTGGAGCCAAAGAGAGAGAATAGCCTTATTGTATAGATTTATTTCTCCATGATTTACATTTTTATTATGTAATGTTTTATTACAGCAGGGCTAAGAGTGAATAAACTCTTCCCTGTGTGCTCCAGTCAAGAGTTGAGGGATAATAGAGAGGTGATGAAAGGGAACTGGTCACTCCTGCAGCTCCTGGTGTGGCAGCAGCCTGAGCCTACAAGGTCTCAGCTCCAGCCGGAGGCTCCATCTCCAAAGACTGCTTTAGTCACTTAATAGATGGAATGAGTGAAAGCTTCAGAACACACTGTCATCTCGGGCCGACAGCTAATTAGATCTTTGTGGAGGAGAGGGGTCTCCCACCCCCCTCACTCCCGTTCATCTTCCCTTTCTCCGACACGGAGAGTCATTTTCCTGTGTTTGCTTTAAAGTAGTGCCAAGCACCGACTAGATAAGACAGCCACACAATTATGAATACATTTGCATCCTTTTTTTAATTAGGAGTTCTGTAATTGCGGCAGCTAACCTATTTCACAGTGACAATTTAGGAAGTTAAATCAATTTGAACAAGTGAAAAAAGGGGTGAGCAGGACAGGCCTACAGAGAGAGATAAAGGGAAAAAAGAAAGACAGTGAATTAAAACCAAGGAACCAAACAAAACCATGCAATGCAACTATAGGGATGGTACTAAATTGTCTTGCATTGTTTGGGGGGGGAAATGCGTGGTCTTGGTCAGCACTTCCTAATCCTGGTCCAGGATGATATTTTAGTGTTTTTTCTGCAACACGTAGCAACAACAGGCATCAGGCACACACACTATATGGAGTAAGTATTGGGACACACCAGACCACTAAGCACCTCTGCCTCTGTCCCTGGCTGCCTGCTGCTTCACTTGGTGAATGCAGAGGAAGAATTTCGTGCTATTCACACTGTGTGCTGTGGTGTGTTTACATATGACAGAATGGTCACTTTCACTTCACTTCACTGAAGGAAAATGCCATACTTCCAACTTCCAAAACTGGTAACAGGCCGCTGATTATGGCTAACACCTCCATCGAGGTCAAATAATGATTAGAGGATGTTCCTGTTAGATGTGAAAAGCTGGCATTATCTCCAAAAACTCAAAATGTGGAAAAAGCAGCTTGGTTTACAACAACGAAAAGCATTAAAGCAATAGTTTAGCACAAACATAACATGTGCACAGCTTTCTCCTAACAAATGTGATCAACCAGCCAAGACGCGCTTGGCATCATCCGAGTTGGTGATTTAGGTCTTGCAATTTGCAGGGTGCTAATTGGTGTACGTATAAACTTCTATTTTTTGTTAGCTACATTAGCCTCACAGCTCCAGTATAAAACTAATGAAGCAAATTGGGACAACAAACATGGATTGGCTGATCGTATATATTTGGAGTAAGAGGACATTTGTGTAAGCCTCTTTTTTATGACTTAGACAGACAGATTGATGATGCAATGACCGTAGCACTGTAACATTTTTTTTTTTCAGAAAAGATCTGAAAAGAATATATATATATATATATAAAAAATAACATTTTAATACTAGAAACAGTGAGACTTCAGTGGTAGTAAGACTAGTAGCGTCAAAGATGCCCGAGAGGGAATCATATAGAAGTTAATCTTTAATCTTTAAATGCTTCATCATCGGAAGGAAGACTAGGAGAAACATTGGGAGTCGAGATAATAGACAATTGGACGAAAGCATCAACATTTCAGCACTTTTAGGGGCTAGAGGCCTTTTGGATGTGAAGATTCAATACTTCCTTTGAGGTCAAAGGATAACAATAGTCCATTAGATGACTGATCTATTTTTGTAAAGCATGGTAAACTGGCTTCGTCTCCAGTCCTGAGTGTCAACCCAGAATATGGAGATAGCAGCTTGGCTTACAGCAGTGGGACGCATTAAGACGGATAGACTTATGTGGGCTTGTTCTCTATGAGATATGCTTGCATAATTCATTATTCAAAATCGATAGGAGGCATTTCACTTTGAGAGTTTGGTTCTCTGAATTCAGTCTCCAGGTTTATTTCAGATCCGAGCTGGTTCAAAAATAACCTATTGATTTCTGATGGGGATAAGGGTTACACCCAAATAAAGGCCTCTAGTGATATCTCTGGTCGAAGGCCGGGGGAGGAAAGGACGTTTAGGAAAGCTCGGTGAGGGACAGACAGACACCCTGGGGGACACTGCCAAACCAAGCCTATTCTCATATTGCTTCTAATACGCATTCATCTTTATATATGGGATATTGCTCTGTTGAATGTCATTCAGAAGGTGATGGCCAGACACCTTAACCTGAACAGAAAGAACTTTGAAAGGAAATGAATGAATCGATTGTTTGAAAAAGACTTTGAGAGCAGTCGATCTGAGGTGTCATATTTAATAAAAAATTCTTAGTCATAATGCAGACAAATTCAGTCTTTGGAATTAGATTGAGGAGTTAGCATAGTGTATGCAAACAGTTTTACAAAATGCAATTTAGTGCAACGAATTAGCATTTGAGTCCAAACCAATGTGTTTGGATGTGTATGTGTATGGCACAAGATATTGCCTGTTAATATAAATAGGCGTGACAAGTAGTGACATAAATGTAGTGACACGTTTTTAAAACATCTTAAAACACCACACTGATGAAAATTCTTCAATATTTCCCGAAGAAGAATGGAAGAGTTCTTTTCTGTTTATTCAACATATTCCTATAGACTGAATGCAATCATTCATTTTGCCCCTCACCCCACTTCTTGTTTACTCTGCGCGCACCCAACTCCCCTCGATCACGGCCAAACCATATAGAAATGGACAACCACAACCCCCGCCCCGTACCTCTGTTTATGAGGGTGTGATCGGGATTTTAAAATACAATGCTTCCAATCATTTACATTAGCTATCTTTTCTCAGTCAGTCAGTCAGTCACACAGATCTTATCTGAAGGCAGAGTACTATGGCTCCGGTAGACATTTCAGTTTGCATTATAATACAAAAGAGGATCCTTCATAGCACAGAACTACTGGGGATGCACCTTTCTCAGCTGCAGCTCATTCTTCGAAAAGCCAGTGTCTTCTAGAGGCCAATTAATACAAGAAAACTGCTCAAATGCCAACACGGGAATTCTGCAGGCGCTCTCTTGGAAAAAAAAAAGACGATTCTTCTTAAAATAAGTCATTTTGTATCACTGTAAACTCTCGTGCCAGTTCTTGGCATTCTCCTGTCTGACCATTCAGACATCAAAGTGGGTCTCTAACTTCACAGCGAGAGAAAGATAGGGAGAGAGCGAGAGATAGAGAACACGCCTCCTGCTGTGGGAAACATGCAAGCATGCTCCCAAATTTGCTGAACAAAAGAAGCAACTTCTTCTCTGTTAGACTGCGTCTTGTCATTTGGCCCGCTGGCGCAGGCTGCTGTGCTGTCAGCTCCGCTTAAACGTTCATCTCTTTCTCCCTTTTCGCCTGTTCTCCATTTCAATGCAGAATTTAACATACTCTCACCGACTGACCACCTGGTCCCTCGCCACACAGATGGTGGAAAGACCTGCAGAGTAGATTTCACCAGAAACACACTTGACTTTAACTTGGCTTGCCTTCTTGAGCTGAAAAGTTAACCTTTGAGTTGTCCAAGCATAAGCTACACAAGGCTCGAAGGTGTAACTGTAGAAATTCATCCTGTCTACATGCAAAAAGAAAAGGCATGTGAAAGAGATCTGTGTTTGGGCACATGTGCAGTTTAAATCATCATAAGGTACAGTTACAGTGATCATGGTATGTGCATTTGCCTTTTACCTTTTCTTTTACCATCTTGTGAACAGCAACGCGGGTTCTTCAAGGGTTCTATAGTAAATGCAAGGGTTAAACATCTATCATTTCGCTTTCATGCACTAGTTTCTGCTCTTGTTGTAAGTCAAAGAAGCTTTTAAATTCCAAGTATTCGAAAAAGAGACATTTTAATGTTGCTTTTTTACTTACCAATACTGTGTCATACATTTAATTGCTAAATTATTTATTTTTTATCTTGACATTTTTTTTTTTCGTATATGCATCTAAGAGCTCCTGCTGGATTTCCTCCCAAAAATGTTTCTTTGGATTATTGCAATGAATAATCTTTTTACTTCACAAAATGAACATTAAAATGTCTCTATTTTTCTAATTCTATTGCACCTGCTAAAGGTAATTTGCATCAGCTAGCACTGCTAGTTATAGGTGAAGGAGGCGGCCAGTTCTACCCACCTACAGAGACTGAGGCCAGTTATGCTCTGTTCCACTGTTTTTGTTTTTAATCACAGCGCTAAACACCTTTTAGCTTTTCACTGGATCTTTTATAGCACCAGCACTACCTGCTTAAAACGCTTAAGTGCAACCATGCAACAAACGCAGAATAATTGCCTAATAACTTTTAACAACTGCTGGATAAGGGGTCAGAATGATAACTGTTTTACATTCCTTTTGGTTGTTGCTATCCCTGTAGCCCTTAGCTTGCAAACTAGCAGAGCAAAGTCAAGTCAGCAGTCATGTAGAACAAGCAGATCAGCTTTCTACACAGATTGAAGTTTTAATGTGGCAATTCTTTTTACATAAATGCTTGTTCGTCGTTTATTGCTCTGGTTTATAAATAACTTTGTCCACCGTCTTTTCTGGGAACTCTTATGTGGACTTGATCTCTTGCCCCTTCGATAACGGCCTGCTGAAAGCTGAGGTCAGTCTTTCCAGTCTTTCTTTCTTTTCTCTCTATTCTCAAGTCACCATTTAAAAGGGCCCATGGCCTTGGTCAGCCTAAACAAATCCATTGTCTCACGCGCGCAACAACAAAGGAGGCAGTATGAGCAGTGCTTTTGTGCTAAGCTGCCGTTCCAGGGCAGTGGAGCCGAAGGGAGATACGGCCTTATTGATTAGGCTTTAAGCGTGTAGGATGTGATTACCAGGCCCGTCGGTGATCCCATTTAATCCGTGGTGGATTATTGAAACACCGGCTCTCTTTGGTGCAGAGCCCACAGAGGAGGAAGTGTGCTGGTACACAGGATACCCCAGCCAACTGAACACATGCATAGCTGAGAACCCATCCAATTACAGAAAAGCTGCAATATGCAAAAAAGCTGCAATATGCAATATGCAAAAGCTGTGAACATTACTAACAAAAAGTCTATAGTCACCCAAATCTTTTCTAGTCTTCTAGGAAGGCTTTCTACAATTCAATTAAAAAAAACTTGTCCCCAAGCGGCAATTTAACCCTTTGAGGTCAGATTATCCAAAATAATGTATCCAAAACAATCACCTAAAGAGTTTTTGTTCCAGAAACATACAAGTAACACCACTAGAAACCTTGTACCCTCTTATTTTCAAATATGTATGTTTTATAACAAAATATATCAAAGGCGCTTTGTAAATAGGATAAAAAGAAAGCATGCTATTTTCTCTCTAGCTGCACGTTGTAGCCACGCCCCTCAGATATTCAGATGTAAAACAGCAATAGGCATACATTTATAGCAGTGGCGGGAAAAAACATCTATGCCCCCTGCTACACAATGATCCAAAGTGCCAGAAAGGCCTCGGACCTCAGAGGGTTAAACGGCATAGAGCACACATATAACAGTTGTAACATTTGACACAACAGATGACACACAATAAATATATATTTTTAAGCAGAGAACAAGCAGCGATTAACAAGGGATGACGTAGTGACTTGCGTAAGGTGTGACTGGAATGAGATTACAAGCTGTGTGCTGATAGCACCACAGACAGAGTCACTGGCTGAGAGGACCGGCTTACAACAGACATTCTAATTAATCCCAAAGGTGGTCAATTGGAGAGAGGTCAGGGCTTTATGCAGGTCACTGGAGTTTCACCAAACTCATCCAGCTATCTCTTTATAGACCTTGCTTTGTGGAAAAACGCACATTTAAGATGGCACAAGATAGGGCCTTCAACAAACTGTTACCACAAAACCAGAAGCACGTAACCGTCTGAAATCGTCCTTGTATCCTGGAGCACTCTTCACCTCTTTACCTGAACTGAGGGGCCTAGTCCACTCCTAATAAAATGTCCTTAATTCCACCTCCAACAAACTTTACTTTTGGCACCAAGCTGTAAACCCAGATTAGTCCATCAGACCACCAGATATTGAAGATACTCCTACAATTTTCCATTTTCAACATTCACAACAATAATAATAGAACACCCAGAATATTCAACAATAATGGCACAATAGATCAAGTTGGGCAGACATTTTGTGAACGATGACAGTACTATGTTTAAAAGCCCTGAGCACTTTGGTACGACCCATTTTACTACCAGTGTTAGTCTGTGGAGATTGCATCGCTGTGTGTTGATTTTATATACCTCAACTCAATAATTAGGAGGGGTGTCCCTATACATTTGTCCATATTATATCAGCTTCTCCTCTACAGTAACACTTAATCATTCAAATATGAACTGCATGGTATGCTTCAAAACTTTACACTTTCATTTTTTAAAAACTCTCATTCTTAAATGTATCTGATGCTATGTCATAATGAATCGATACAACAATAAAGCATCAAAGACATATGGGTATGGGAGACAGATCTGTTTCTGCACACACTTTTATAAGCTTTATTTGGTGCAGTTGTGACAGTACAGGCATAACATAAACATGCACAAGGTCCTTTCATCAGGCAGTTCATTAATAACTAATGCACAAACACAAAGAGGGAAAGAGACACAAGTGAGGTACAGCCACAGCAGGAGTGAGAAAGAGGCAGAGTGCAGGTACACACACACACACACACACACACACACAAACACACACACATACACACACACACACACACACACACACACATGTGCAAGCATAGACAGATGTTGCAGTTGACAGAGTGGTCAACACTTGAGAGACTGTCACCTGCACCAACACTCACACCTTGACTCACACCAATATGTTTCTAGCAAAACAGATACATGCACATAAACACACACACACACACCTGTAAAGTCTCTTGTCTCACAAAAACAATCAGATCAGCTGGGGGCGAAGGGGAGTTGGAGACGAGAGAGAGAGAGAGAGAGCAAGAGAGAGAGACCCTGTGCAGTTGGTGTATTTATTTTTTTTAACCTAGCGTGGAACTGAGTTGATCCCAGTTACCACAAGGATGTGCCACAACATGAGCAGACAGCAGGTGTAATTATGTGGTGGGATTTTGAGACAGGTTTGGGTACTGACAGCATGGTGGGTGTGCAGGAGGGCGTGCGAGTGTGGAATGGGATGGTGAGATGTATGCGTGTGTGTGTGTGTGTGTGTGTGTGTGTGTGTGTGTGTGTGTATAAAGGAGCATAGGTAATGACCGACACCCTCCAGGTCCATTTCTAAACTTTTCATCTGTGTCATTCATACAACATAAGAGTTTCTGAAGAAATTGTGGGTCACAAATAAGACGAAACACATTTAAACACTTTTAAATAGACTAAACTTGACTACGCATGCCACACATGGCATGTGACAGAGTCAGGTAATATATTATTTAATATTACATTACATTGTTTAATATTAACTTAAAACGACATTTCATAACATTTCAAATATTTGTTTGTTAGTGACTTATTTACTTTTAATCTGTAATTTGGTTTGCACTTTCAAAGCAACCTCACTAATGAAAAACAAATGTAAAAAGAAAAGTTTTCCCTGTATCTTCACAAAACTGGATGATGCAACTTTCTATTCACCATGCGCTTTGTGGAAATTTTCCCTTATTTAATAGGAGTAAAAGTGTTCAGGTACAATGAATTATTCATGAAAAGATTTTAAACATAAGATGCTAAATTTATACATTACTGCAAAATGTGATAGCTCTGCTGTCAGGGCCAGGGCGGCTGGCAGTGATGCTAATGTAGCTTAATTTAAAGAAAGCAAAAACAAACCTAAACTACAAGTCATCTGCTCTCAGGGTCACATAAGCACTGATGTACGTCTAGTTAAGATGAGAAACCCTCATTTGTGAAATACGCTTCATCTATCAGGGTTACTTCAACTAATGTTAGCAAACTAAAATTTGACAGCTAAACTGAACTCAGTTAATTGAGCAGAACCTTGTGTTTAAGGGGAATTGGAAATCGTGCAAAATTCAAGACATTTTAGACATTAATTTTAATGAAAAATGCTTAGTCTATGGTAAAATCACATATGATTATTTAATTTTAGCTGAAAGTGAATATAGTAACCCCTCAGTTTTACGCGGATCAACATTCCTGATTTTCCTGAGAACCAAACTGTATTACCACCACCAGTCCAGTGGTGGCGGTAATACACTGAAAAGTTGTCAACCGCCATAAAAAGAAGAATAAGAAGAAGCCTGCTGCAGCATGTAGCATGACTGCTCTGTGTCTTGTCCTCGTATTTTAGTGTTTTAACCCTCCTCCCCATTTTCAACAGTTATCTCAGTTTATTTAGTATTAGTAAGCTGTGCCCTGTCTAAACATGTGGGTAGAGAGAGTTATTTCAATGTTTCTTTTGCTGTACGAGTGTTTGTTTTCACTCGCTGCCGGCTGCTAATGCTAACCGCTAATGTTTTTTTAAGCAATAGTTTTCTGATTCTGATTATTTACCTTATATTTTATTCAAGGGTAATGCATTAAACTGGGTTTAATACAAAAGTAAAGTGTTCTGGGAGCAGATTTAGGGGCATATGTAGGGTTTACACTATAAAATAGACATTATAGGCATATTTTTGCCAAAACATAACACGTTTTTTCACTATATGCAGGTGCTCTTGGAACGTAACCCCCGCAAGAAGCGAGGGATTACTGTATCTTGTTCAGTTGATGGAATTCTGGGACATTTTTTCTATAAGGAGAACATGGTGATAATAGGGTATATAAGATATTTAGTGTGTATTAAAGAATTAAATCTAATTTTTCAGAATTTTTTCCTAATCAAATTCTGTCTTCATGACCACAAACCTCCCCATATTTATACAATGGTGGCTGTTTGAAATTAGAGAAGGAAAAACATTCACAGTAAATTAGCACCTGTGTGCATGTAAAAAGCTCTTGATACTGCATTTAGTGAAAGAGTTGTTTGGTTGGTGTTTGATTTATTTTGAGAGTCTATGGGCCATGGCATGTTCATCATTAAAACGGCACTGAAAAATGAAAGCATGAAAGCGTGCGGTTTGATCAAAAACTTTGCTCAATGGCTTAACCTTACAATTATTAAAGTATCCCCCTGTGTTTAGTGATATAATCAACAAATAGCACATGACACAAACAGAAACTTAAAAGTCTGTTTAAGCCTCAAAGCACAGTTAATACTTGTTTTCTCAAAAAGAAAAAAAAAACATTCTCTTCATGCTACAAATGCAGTCACTGGGGTGGTACCCACAGAGGTAGGAAACATAATAGTAGTGCCAGATTCAATTGTTATATTTTATAAAGCATTGACTCCACATGTTCCATCTTGACTGAAGATTTGTATTTTTATTTTTCAAATTTTAAAGTAAATGCACTGTAACTTCTTGTAGCACTGACACGGTTTGTACCTTTTCCTGTACAGGCCCCCTTCTGCTGACAGTGTATGGGCGAAATGATGTTACAGAGCACAGCTTGGGAGAAGTTGGGGCTCTTGAGAAACGCAATCTTTCCAAGTGGGAATTAGAGGTGGGAGGGACGTTCAGCACTCAAAGGTCTGAAACTTTCCAGTTCCCACTTGGCCATGAATGCGGCATTACACCCTCTATCCAGTCTCTGAAGCTTCGTCTATCAACACCAACAAAAACCCAGCCAATTACGGCCTTTCCGCCAGCCCTGGAGAGTGTTAGAATTCTCCACTCTCCCTTTTACATGGGTGCTTCTTTTTTCATTTACAAGCTAGTTCCAGCTTCCTTGTAACCTGCTGGTGTTGACACGTCTCCGCTGGTGTGAAATATTGTGTCTCAGCGGGCTGCCCCGGCAGAACCGGCATACATAATTTAAAAAAGTACCACTTTGAAAAAGAGGAGCAGGTCAGGGAGATCACAATCTAAACAGAAAACAGATGAAGCAAGAAAAAAAAATGTATTTGTATATTTTTATATATATATATAAAGCACATGTTTATGAATTAATGGGGACTGGTTAAAACCTTGCAAGCGGGCGTTTAGATTCAAGGCGATATGTTGTCTTTTTTCAATCATAATAAGGAGACATAAATCTGCTGCTAATTGGTGCCTCTCACAATTAGTGCCAGCACTTATGCTGATCCACTGCATGGGTAATTGTTACATTGTGTCCAAACAATCATGGAACGTTGCGAATCATATGCCATAGAGGCATAATCAGCCCAGCTCTATTGCTGAAAATTGCCATTTGTTTGTTTTTTTTCCCTTTAATTATGATCTATTTTTGCAGGTACAATGTTCATTTATTACACTACCTGTACTTTTTAACCTCATTCCCTTTGTTTGAAACAAGTGGAGCAAACGGTGGACAAATGACAAGGTATTTACAAACCTGATCTGGTGTAATTGGTGCTGTGCCCATCCTCCAGAAGCCCTGGGTAACGGCCAGTGGATAAAGCTGTGGGCTTTTTGTAAGTCTGGGTTTAAGGAGCAATGCTGTGCTGAGAGGTTTAAACAGGTCACCATTCCATTCTACCCCAGGCAATGTATACAGAGAGAAAGAAACAGAGCGAGATGGTATGGGGACGGGGGAAGGGGGGAGAGACTAAGAGAGAGAGAGAGAGAGAGAGAGAGAGAGAGAGAGAGAGAGAGAGAGTGAGAGAGAAAATAGAATCGGGATGGGGAGCGCGAGAA
>JBBPDC010000038.1:15563789-15587674 GCA_037974485.1 Hemigrammopetersius urotaenia
GGGGGAGAGACTAAGAGAGAGAGAGAGAGAGAGAGAGAGAGAGAGAGAGAGAGAAAGAGTGAGAGAGAAAATAGAATCGGGGTGGGGAGCGAGGGAAAAAAAAAAGTGTCCAGTTTTTAAAAAGAATCCACTGTACTCTTTCCGCTCTTATAGTTTTACCCTTGGGAGCAATATGTCAAGTCATAGTAGTGTTGAAGGTTTTGTTTTACTGGGATGCAGTCTATGTGTGTGAGAGAGAGAGAGAGAGCGAGAGAGAGAGAGTGTAACAACTTATATGAACTGAAATAACAATAATTGCTCTAGCTATTGAAGTAAAGTGCCTTTTTTTCAACTCAAAAATAAAAGTGAAAGAGTGAAGTGATGAGATACAGGGCAGTTTCTGTCAGCATTTTAATTGACTGCTGTAACAACAGCACAATAACATCATTAATTTTAACTTATAAATTAACATGCATGACTGATCTCATGATTGTGGGCCAGTTGATTAATATAGGGTCACGGGGCTTATATCTATAGGTGTGAAATACAAATACAGTGCAAATACAGCGTTTTAAGTATCTTTTAAAAAGCAAAGACTTGAATTTATTAGAGACATAAAAAATCGAAAAAAAATACGCTGCTATAAATAATGGTGATGACAACAGTGGCAACCTCATGATGACAGTCAAACATGGTGGTGGTGGTGTGATGGTGTGGGGATACTTTACTGCTTCAGGGCCTGGGTGACGTTTCATAATTGATGGAACCATGAATTCAGCTCTGCAGAATCCCACAGGAGAATGTCCAGTCATCAGTCCATGATCTGAAGCTTAAGTGCAATTGGGTTTAGCTGCATGCCAATGATTCCAATTACGAGAGCAGGAACTTTACCAGGCGGTTCATGCTTGAAAGCCCTCCAGTGTGCTGAATTAAAGCAATTCTGCAAAGAGGAGAGAACATTTCTCCACAGTGATGTGAAAGACTGATCTCCAGTTGTAAGAAGGCTTTGGTTGCAGCTGTTGCTGCTAAATATGGAAGAGTCAGTTGAGAGCAACAGTTATTTTCTCACATGAGTGTTTGTGAGTAAATTGGGGTTAAATCCCTTTTAGGTATTCACCATGTCATAGATCTTATGGGCCTTTTTAAATGAGACTTTCAAACTTCAAACTACTTCATACTACAATTTTTGCTTAGAGAAAATAAAACAAATTAGGAAAACATGGAATGGCTTAAATTAGAAATGGTTTTATCTAATGTTGGCTTTAAAGTGCACATATATAATGCTACTTGAGCTTCCGAGCTAGGAGAGAAAGTTATTTTCTAATCTTATGTGATTCCACCTCTAAAAACACACCTTCCTTTAACACGTATGTACCTTGTGACTCCAGTATTTTCGACCACGGCATTATCAAGCAGCTCAGCGGCACTTCTTAGCTTGCCAACACCCCAAAGACATCAAAAGATGCTGACCAGTCACACTGTGACCTATGACACAGTGGCCTCAGCTGATTTCAGATCAGAACCACTGACAGAAAAGAGCTTAATTCAAAATGGAAACTGCTCTTAAACAATAGCCCATGCTGCTCCAGAGCAGTGGTTCCTAGCCTGGAGTCTGGGCCCCCCTTAGGGGGGTGCGAGAGATTGCAGGGGGTGTGCACAATTTTGTCTGCACTGAGGTTACCAAAATTATATTTGTAGACATTAAATTAATAAAATCCCAATATCTGAGAAACATGTGTGTGTGTATGTGTATGTGTGTGTGTGTATAAGAACAAAAACCTACAACCGGCTTTTTTTTTTTTTTTGCAAATAAAGTTTGTAATTAATCACTTTATTCATTTTGAGCGCCTGTGGGGGTAGGAGCTGGGGTTGGGGTGGGGGGCCTGGCTTGTCTTGGACACAGGGAAGTTGGGAACCACTGCTCTAGAGAACATCTCTATGTTTTTCTCCCCCCCCCCCCATCCCCCCCCGCCACGCCCCGCCCATGCCTCTCTTTCTCTCTCCCTCACTCTCTCTTCCCCAAGATGACCCAAAACGTTTCTAATTATGAGTTGGTTCCCGCTGGTGTTCCGGCTGCCAGGGAGTGGGCTGGGTTCAGTGAACCCGCAAAGTGTACAGCTGTTATCTTTGACTGGTGGCCAAAACCCAAATCGTAAGCACTGCTACAAATAAGACAAGTGTAAATCACTCTATTTTAAGATCTATGGCTCCCTATTCTTAAGGCCACCCAGTCTGGCAGGAGAACGCATCTCCAGGGAGCGGCCTGTTTCCCATTCTTTCCCCGGATTAGCCGAAAATGAAAGCGACTGGGGGCTGAGTAAGGCGAGACGTGTCACACGCTTTGTTGGCCCAGTGAGCATGTTCGGCGGCCCCGTTAGCAGAAGGAACAAGGCCAAATGAAAAACAAAGCAAGGATGGACACAGGCAGGTTAGCATGCACGCTGTGAGGGAGACAGAGTCTGTCCGTCTCTCTCTCGCTGCCCTTAGGTGGTCTGCCATAACCCCACGCTGAGTAGGCCAGGCAGGCCTGAGGGCCACAAGCTTTAAACAACTCGAAAACAGTGGCACAGGTGCCCACCTGCCTGCCTGGAGATGATTAGGAGTCAAGAAAGGCTTTTCTGTTTTTTCCAACAGGATATTGCCTGCACACTATGGGTGAACTCCATAAATCTTCCAACTTCAGGTCTTTGTGATTAGGCTGCGTTATCACTCCGAGCTCCACAGTACTGACCAACAATTTAACCAGTTAAGATGGTGACCTAGAAAGTTGCATGCATCTTCAATCATTTCGTAAGTCAGACAACAAATGTTTTGAAACTGAAAAGTATTCTGAGATGGAAGTTCAATCACACCAACTTGTTCACCAGGAAATTGTGATTTTTCACAATATTAAAAGGCGGATTTCACAAATATTTCAAAATTTCATAGTTCAATGATTGAGAAGTAATCCAGAGTGATATCCAGAGTGATTAACTGGTGAAAAGTTTACGTAAAAAAACAACAAAAACAGGGATCACACTGCCTACTGCAAATAAAATAGTCATTTTATGTATTAGTGGATTCTTTGCCGAGGTTGCCAAAGGTCCTTTCTATGTGGACCTTTGGGTTTTTGCTAGATGCTCTGGTTTCCTCCCACAGTCCTAAGACAAGCATGTCAGATAAACTGGGTATGCTAAATTGCCCCATATGTTTGTGTGTTTGTCTGCCCTGCAATGGACGGACATCCGGGATATTTCTCCAACTTCTGTCCCATGACTGCTGAGATAGGCTCCAGCTCCCAAGTACGACCCTGGTTAAGGATTGGCATCTCAGATAATGGATAATGGTGGAGTTTAAAAAAAAAAAAGGACTAATGGCAATCTTGAAGTTATACACGTCCCCTAACCCTACCTGGCTCTATTGAACAAACTTTCTTTGGATGGTGCCACCTATTGTTACATAAAAGGCTTAATCAGATACAAGCAGAGAAAAGTCAAAGCAGCAAATTAGTCACAAAGACACAAAATCAAAGCAGTAAGCGGAGAATAAAGAATATCTTTCATTGAAAGAAACAGGGAGCATCGCCTGTAAAGGAGCAAGTCAGCGGTGTCGTGTTTGACTACATTCTGAGGGGTGTGCGTGTGCTTGAGCTTTATCAGTGGTGGTATGTTGAGAGCATCTATTATAGAGTCAGTCTACGTTATCTGTCTTGGTCTTCAGCAAGCAGTGTCTATGCAGCAAGCGGCTGTTTCACTCGATAAGCCAGAGCGGGTGAAATGACACTTAAGGGTCGTTAGCATAACCTCTAGCTCCTCATGGAAAGGAGGAAAGAGACACAAAGCAGGGAGAGCAAGAGTCAATTATTCATGTTATGAATAAATCATATGAAACATATCGTTGGCACCACCCTGGTCACTCCTCCGCCTGAGAGAGTGGCAGAGATATTCGACTGACCCCCTTCGAGATCAGCTTCATTATTTATCTCACATTTCTGGTGTCTTACCCGGACCTTTCCCATGGTCTCCATAAAATAAACCCCCGCAAATGCTCACACACCAGATGGACACACAGGACAACGCTTGCGCTTGCAATAAAAATGCCTGCAATCAAGGACGGAGACAAGCATATCTATCAAGTAATATGCCAGTCCTTTCCCGACTCGATAAAACAATTACTTATGACAGAACAGCGGCTCAAAAATATTGCTATCCTTTTCAATGTCAAAAATGAATGAGTGGATTTTGATGACTAAACATTAAATAAAGGGTCTCATTAATGAAGAATAGTGCTTAGAAAGAGTAGATAGGGATATCACTCATGGCTCTCTATGCACATGAAGATGTGAAGGTAATTACCTGTTTCGTCTTTTGCAGCTCATAAGCGCTTACATAATTCACTCACTAATTACCATTTGCGGGAAGGAACGCGGTGGCGTGCGGAAGGACAAGTAAAACTGCCTGTTTATAAGCACCCCTGAATACATGTAGCTCCTTCAAAAATTACTGGCAGTAAAGATAAACAACATCATATTAAATAAAAAGGCTTTGCCTGCCCCCTGCAAAAAAAAAAACATTTAACTATTTGAAAATGCTCTGTATGGGCAAAAGTATTGGGAAAAACATTCAGGTGGCCCCTTACTTTCAGTGAAGGAACAATATATCAGTGAACAATAATCCTTTGCAACTTTATTCTCTCCTACCTCTCTCTGTTATCTCATATCTCTTAGGAGTGGAACCCTCAGAACCTTCTATGCCTTTAGAGAAGCCCCAATGATTTATTCTTTATATAATGATTCATGTTTGTATTTAACATTTCTACAGTTCTTGTTTCATTATTACTTTCAGGCTGTTTAAGTGTGGATTGAAGTTCTACCATGTTAGATTAACCCCTAGTATTATAAGTAATAGCACCTAACTCTTATCCTATCCCTGCACTACTACGATCCCTAAAGTGTTTAGAATATGCACGGTTTCTAATAATGTCATTTCTATGAAGTTCAGGGTTTAATGTACATGAAGTTATATCTAGATCAGGAGCAATTAACCCCCATGTTTCTTCCACTACAGCTTGAAACCCTTGACATAACATTGGTTCTGGTAACATTCTGCTGCTGTCGCACAAGAAAACAATGAAATATCATATTTGCTGTCATCAAATGTGAACACAAAGCGAGCTCCATAAAGACATGGTTGGAGGAGTTCAGTGTGGAAGAACTTGACTGGCCACACAGAGTCCTGACCTCAACCCCATCCAGCACCTGAGATTGTGATCCAGACCTTCTCGTCCAACATCAGTGTCTGACCTCATAAATGACCTCATACAGAATGAATGAACACAAATTCCCACAAAATCTTGTGGAAATTGATTATATCTGTAAAGGGGGACCAACTCCATATTAACGTGAATGCATTTGAATGCAAGTCCCTGTTGGTGTAATGGTCGCTATGGTAATTATTGATAAAATAAATAATTACACATTCAAATATGAAATACAGTAATCTCATCTGGATTTCCCTTGGTTGGCCAGATGACAAGTACATGCATTCATTTTTATTTCAAGCATTAGGCAATAACAATCACAAGCACCTCTGGAGCCCTATTAGGTTGCATTAACAGCATCTGCTCTTTTAGGAAGACAATGCACTAAATGTCAAAGAAACCTTGGATTTGATTCTACTCATAGTTCTAGATTACTGTACATGTTTGAAATCCTGTATTTTAATGTGATGTAGCACCACTTTTTTACCCTCCAGCCGGTGTTTGGGAACAGGCACTAGGCTCTAGAGTGGTCCATTACACTGGTGAATCTTTTCTTAGAAATATTGCATGAATTTTAAGATCTCAGCACTGAAGTAACTGAATACCTTCCTGAGATGGGTGATCTGGACAGGCACTGGCAAAGTGAGACAAATTTTCACCAATTATTTCACTAATCCTTCCTCTGGGTGGCTAAGGAGAATTCACACAGATGATGTCTGAAGAATCTGAAGAGATTTCTTAGTGAAAAAAATGTTTGTAGACCTCTTTTTGTATCCTTTTGTTCCTAGGCAAAGCAATTCATTTTTAGTTGTTTTTTTTTCCCTTTTGAGTTTCAAATAAGAAGTCCTGCAATGAGCTAGCTTTCAGTGCAGCATCAGTTTTACTGTCAGTGTCTTCTAATGAGCTCAAGGGAAAGCTCAGTTTGTGATATTTGATGCTGCTACATCGATTTACCAACTGGTACACTCGTGACATCCACAGGCACACACTCTCCCTGTTTTGTAAATGCCAGCCTGAATGCATGGAGCAGAATGCTAGACTAGCAAAGTAAACAAGCAGCTAGTGCAATTACAAACCCAGAGGACCTAACTCCAAGAACTCTCCGCAGCACCATTTTTACCTAGTAATAAATCACTGTACCTTCTGACCATAATGGATACACCCGTGCATGCACCCACGTAGCACTCTGCGGAGAGCCTTTCTTCAGAAAGTTAGCCCATTACTCTGTGATTTGGGTAATATTGCCACCCATTAATTGGCAGTGTGGAATGAAGCCCGAGTTCTCTGAGCCTGGACGAGAGGCGAGAACTGCAGAGTTAAAAGCCTCTTCAGACCAATCTCAGAGCAGTGGTGCCATTCATTAGGATGCCATGAATGCGTCATAGGCTGTGCCATAATAATGCACCATGTTGGCAAGGCAGGGGGCTTATGCCGTGAGTGAGTGGGAGGGAGGGAGGGAGGGAGGGAGAGAGAGAGACAGAGAGAGAGAGAGAGAGCATAATTTCTGAGCAACATTGTCTCAGCATGGGGTCAGCGAGAGAGCTTGTGACAAGAGGCCCTTTAATCATTCAATCAACGCATTAGACATGAGTGAATGACATCCAGATGGATAATTTCAGCCCTTCTGAACTCCTGTAAATGACCCTGATGCTTGCTGCTTGTGGTAATGAGCAGGGATCACAAGGAGTTTGACTTGATTCACTTTACTGTTTCAAAATAAGTTGATTTACACTGCTATTATCTGCAAGACAGTTGACCCATTCATGCCCCACCCACAAATGCATCCTCAACAGTTGGGTTGGACAATCTTCAAATAATGTTGAAAAATTGAAAATGTTTACCTTAACATGTCTATATGTTCTCCTGGACAACAGAGAGATCATATGGGAAGATAAAGGAGACATTTGCGATGTGATGTTAGCCATTATTGTATTTTTAAGTGTTTAGAGTTAATGCTTATGTTTCCAATGGTGGACTTTCACTCTGGGCTCAGATTTTCATGTACATGAATGAAGTCCATGTGCATTCAACATCAACCATGTGCTTTCAGCACCTAAAAATTCAACATTCAATTTATTCCACTGATTGCAAAATAAGGAACATTCTGTTGCTATTCTATTTCTATTGCTGCTCTTTAGAAAACAGTAGAACAGTAGAACACTAGAACAGCTGTTCATCTTTAAAGTCTAAGAATCAGAAACTGAAGCACACTTAAAATAATCATAACAGAAACATTTTTTAAATGTTGCTTCTGCTACTGCATGTCTACTGCTGCTCGGATATTTCTCAGCAACAATAATAATCCTTTGCAACTCAACTTTAATCTCTCCTACCTCTCTCAGTTATCTCATATCTCTTAGGTGTGGAACCCTCAGGACCTTCTAGGCCTTTAGAGAAGCCCCAATGATTTATTCTTTATATAATGATTCATGTTTGTATTTAACATTTCTACAGTTCTTGTTTCATTATTACTTTCAGGCTGTTTAAGTGTGGATTGAAGTTCTACCATGTTAGATTAACCCCTAGTATTATAAGTAATAACACCTAACTCTTATCCTATCCCTGCACTACTATGATCTCTAAAGTGTCTAATAATGATTTCTATGAAGTTCAGGGTTTAATGTACATGAAGCTATATCTAGATCAGGAGCAATTAACCCCCATGTTTCTACCACTACAGCCTGAAACCCTTCACAGAACACTGGTACTGGTGATTCTGATGCATATCAAATGTGAACACAACTTGAATTAAATGGGCTTAACCCCATTCAACCTAATACAACATTAAATAATATTAAAATAATCACACTACTGGACTGGACTGTAAAACTTGTGTTTGCTGGATTATATAACCAAAGGAAAATCTCACAGAAACTCCCATCAGTTTGACGGGGATTATTGTTATCATTCTATAAAGTTTGTAAGTCAATTAAAAAGCGAAGACAGATCAACATTTCTTGGTCCATGGAGATTCCTGTCTGCCCTGTCGGTCAATAATAGAGACTATGAGCAGCTTATGTTGACTTGCTTGCAAGTAATTATGTACCGTCCATCATGGATTATGAGTAGAAAGGGCCTTGTTCGCATTAAATTAGTCTAACAGCATTCTCACATTAAATACAAAAGGCACTGGGTTAAACAATGCAATAACATTCATTTTCAAAACAATGCTTAAGGATCTCTCTGATTTGATGTTAGGCTACAACGGTCATTACTTCCCACTATATGCTGATCCCAGTGATGCTTCTGGAAGAAGTCCAAGGGAAATTAAACAAATCAGAGCTTTGACAGTGGTGTAGTTCTGAGATATGCACAGTGCTTTTATACAAAAAATAGCCAAGCAGGGCCTGAGTATTCTAATTCAAGTTAACGCAGTTAACATGTAATATGCACTGCAGCCTTGAGCACAAAACCCTCTTGCAGCTGAAGTGGTGATTGATGGAATTGATGCTGCAGAAGTACAGAGGGATGGGTCAAGGCTGTCACCCTGGACAAGATGGCAACAAACCCTCGAGTCTGCCTTTGCATGGATTTCCTTTGGATTTCTCTTACTCTAACCAATTTAAAAACAAAAGTGTAACATAGACCTTTTTTTTTTTTTTTTTTTTTTTTTTTTTTTAATTGTTCCTTCCATTTCCGTTCTTTTTCCCCCCCTACCTGGCGAACCTTGCCTCATCTGAATTATTTATGCCACAAATATTTAATGAAACCAGGCACAACTCCTCGCGCATGGATAGAAACAATTAAGCAAAACATTCAAATTTAATATTTATGTGATAAATCGGAGCCAGTCAAAGTTGTGCTGCCAATCAGGGCAATCTAAACAGATAAATAATTAACAGAAGCTTAATCCAGAACCATCTAAATGCATTCCAGAGACCCCTCCCTCCCCACACCATCGCTTTCTCCCAGTTTCTACAACAAAACTGTTGTTTCCAACTGATATTTATCAATGTTCTTTCCTTTCCGTTAAATACATGATGTGTGTCTTCATGTCGATTCTATGGTATTCATAAGTAGTAAGGAATAGGCACTTAGATACTGAACCCACAATGAATACAGGCTTCTACGCTCTAACAAAATGTATTCAAATCTAAATTCTCAGTGGAAGCTGCTGTCCTGTGCCCACTGTAAGTGTCTTGTTAAAAAATGAATGAGATTATTATTAATGTGCAAACCCAAAGGGCAAAACCACATAAAAAACAGCCGTCAGATGGCACAAATGGAATGAGCACAAAAGGCACCAATATATATTGGGAGCGACAGATCAGATCAGTGTAATCGCAGGATTCGATCCCACTTTTTTAAAAAAACAGCTTTGAACTCTTGACAAGTTCAAAAGGGAGGCCCTTACCGAGCACCGTTGATCGTTGAGCTTTGGCGGGTTGTTTATTTGTGCTTGTGTGTTTGTGCAGGTGTCATCCCTCCTCAAAGAGCGCTGACCCTGACAGAAAAACAATGCTTTCGTAATATCAAATTCAAACCCGACTGGGAGCTGCTTCGAACGCCTTAGGCAACGCTGCTCAGAAACTGTGCTCCCTCCCTCTCGCCCCCCAGCAGCAGATCACCATGTCATTGTTTTCCTTCTCCACCGCCCTGCTTCGTTCTGAAGCCGAGCCGATTTGCATGCCTTTTACACCCCTTCTTTACTCTTGATTCGCACACAGGACCCTGCTGGAAATGAGGCTGCGGTCTCTAAGCCCTTTCGCTTCATGGAGACGAATCGAGTAAACATAAAATATGAAATGAGCAAAAAGAAAGGTCATGGTCAACGGCCAGTGGAGCGTCTGCTTCGGCGGCATTGTGAGTAACTGTTGATCCCCTGGTCACGTCAGTAAAAAAAAAAAAAAGAAAGAAAGAAAAAGAGCCAGAGCTCTGCGGATGCTGGTGAGTTGACCCCAGCCTTTCAGCACTACATCGGTCACCATGGCAACCTAATGGAATGCTTTGCGATGAAGTGTGGAGGAAAGATGCAGGCAACCGCTCCAGGTGATGCTCTAATGCCTTAATGTCAGCAGTAAAGACAGCAAACTCGCCCCAAGCCAGTTATTAATGATGGGTATTAAGTGCTTTACTGTCCAGGGGTCAAGACCTAAAGGCCTTTAGTTGTGAAATCTCTGTACCTTTTTTCTGCTGTTTTTTCCCCTGTCAAAACTGTTTAACTGAACATCTGTGCACTCAAGACAGCAAAAATGGACCTCACCGACTCCGGCAGGTCAAGTTCTCTTCCAAGATCTGTCCAGCAACGATCCATTAGCAGTGGTCTCAAAAGATGCCTGAACCTGTTTACATGCAGCACCACGGATGGAAAGCACCACTCTTTTGTTTGAGCTAATGGAGTGCTAATGCAGCTTGTGGAGAATTTTCTGCCAGCTAAACACAAGCCAGGTCCTTCACATGTAAAACTAAAGTATTAACGGTCAAAGAAAATTCTCTGACAACATTGTGCCAATAAACAAAGAGTGAAAGTGAATTCTTTGGAAGTAATTTGTAAGATTTCTTAACTTCATGCATTAAATATCCATAAACAACAAAAAAAAAGAACATACTGTCATTCTATCACTGGATGTGTTTGAAACACCATACGAATGTTTTTGCCTTCTATTTGGAGGTAATCATTTTTTGGGAGGCAGTGATAAGTTGTCCTTACTCTAAAGTCTCCTCCTCCTTGTCCCTGACCTGCACCTTGTATGCCTGAAGTGTGTGTGTGTGTAAGTTTTTGTGTGTGAGTGTGAGAGAGAGAGACAGAGAGAGAGAGATAGAGAGAGAAAGATACAGAGCGAGACAGAGAGAGACAGAGAGAGTTGCTGTAGTCAATCCTCAAAGACTTTTCTGTGTCCTTTTAAGTCGTCCTGTGGGGCAGAGTGATATCTCCTCTCTTCTCCTTTTTTGCCCAAGGCCTACAGCAGGGCAAAGAGTGATGATTGAAGGAGAGGTCAATGGGCTAGGTCCTCAGCGCAGCAGAAAAAAAATGACGGTTTAAACGAGGAAGCCATTTGTGCAGATAATCTAGAGTGAGATGTCTCAGCAGAGCATCAAAAAAGCATCAGCACTTCCAAGAGCATCCTGCTCTGTCCTAGCCAAGGACAGGACACAATGCAGGCCGGAGAGTTTACAGAGACCTGCAGAGAGAGGTGCAAGGAGGAACAGGATGATGGATGGATAGGAGGAAGGACGGCACAGAAGAGGAGAGAGAAGAGATGGTGAAAAGGAGAAGGGAAAAACTGGAATATGGAAGGACGAAGGAGAAATTGAAAGGTGGGCTGCACATTACCGGGGGATGAATCACATTATAATATTTTAGGCTTTTGCTATACATCTTGCAATAAAACAAAATAATTTGTATTTGTTTACTCTTTGAGAAGTAAAACTTTGATTTCTCATGGGTAGTAATTAGAAGTAATCAACACTTTGTCAGTGTTTATTAGAATTCTAATACAAAACAACAAATTATGCTACTACAGTTAGCTACTACTGTTATTTTTTTAGTAATATAAATACATAGTGAGTTTACAGTGATATATAGAATTATATGGGACTCATTTTTGACAGCGTTAGCCCTGCCTAGGTGGTCTAGGCTGGGCCACTGAGAATATTTTTGCTTTTGAGAACATGTGCATTCTTCTAAGCTGATTTTATACAGTTTAATCAAACGGCCATGGGGTCTGGGCGAAGCAAGTTTTCCTGTCAAATATTTGGCTACATAGAATCAAATAAAGTTGATTTGAGGGCCAGGACTCTATGAAGCGAGTCAGTACTGTGAGACCACTCTTGCACTGGAAAAGATGCATTATCTTTGACCCACAGAACATCTATGACTGGTCTCAGTCACTGCTTGGATAGAGGGCACATTTGTCTATAGCAATACTAGTATTTTTAATGTCACAAGTGTGGAAAAAAGGGACTGTGCACAGTGTGCAGCCTCACTAGGAGCGGACTGAAGAGAATAGAGAGAAACAGGGTCATGGCTAGACTTAGCGGAAGGATAGTGAGGGTTCTGAGAGGGGTGGCCAGTGGATTAAGAGAACAGAGGAGTGTGCCATGATGCGGCCCACTGGTCACAGTGTGGTAGCAGAGAGGGAGTCCAGAGCTTGCCTGCTCTCCTCCTCCCTCTTTACTCCTTCCTCCTCCTCCCTGATCACGCCATTCACTCCTTTCTCAGCCTGAACCAGGAGCCAAGGGAGGCCAGCTAAGGCAAGCTCAAATCAGTCAATGCCAGCGAGAGAACGGCCAAACAAAAAAGCCTTCAGTCCATCGCCTTCGAGAGGCCATGAATCAACTCCGATCACTTTCTCTCTCCCAACGCAGGACGTTTTATCACTTCTACCTTGTCAGAAAAAAAAGCCTTTATTCTCTTAAAATCAGGCTCTTTGAAAGTGGGGAGAACAAAAAGGGGTGGGGTTGGAGTCAGGGGAGGATTGTTTAGGAGAAAGGGCGATTAGAAACACTACAAGGGCGGACCAGAATGAGAGGATTTCTGCTTGCACTGTGCTTTGGATTTCAACAGTGTGTCAAACTTTGAACCGGGGCCATATTTTGAGCAGACTGAACTTCTGTTGTAGAAGGATAGGGTTCCTATCCATGAGCAGAATGTCAACAGAACACACGAGGTGGGCATCTTTGAGATCAGTACTGACAATAGGAAACTGAATTAAAAACCAAAACAGCCTTTTTCTAAGACAATTCATGTATGAGAATCTACTGTAGTGTGTTGTGATGTAACAGAAAACATATAGAAATGAAGTATCTCTATTCAGTTCAAGTTACTTTTTGCGAGGGTAGCATTAAAAATGTTGTTTACATTTTTAGAACATATACCCACACATTTATAAATACATTTACAAAAATAAAATAAAGTGTTTAAAAACAGGGTCTGTTTGTTAACGGTTTTAAAACCAGTGTGTTATAGCAAATCTAATCAATATAGGACAACACTAATGTAAATGCTACATTAGAGGACAACACTAATGTAAATGCTACATTAGAGGACAACACTAATGTAAATGCTAGAGCCTGACTTTATAGTCAAATCTGTAGTTAGGAATTATCGAATACATGTATTCAGTTACCACAATTTTATGTATGTATCGTCTAAGCCTACGTTCAGCCTTTGTATTTCTCTGTTTTCAGAGTTAAAGTTGTATTTTGTCTTTTGGTGCTACCAAAACCCTTATTAAACCAAACATGGGGCTCAGCTCTGATTCGATTCATTTTTGGAAACAAAATTTAGCACCCATAGTGAAGACACCAGCCTTCATCTCTATTTTTCCTTCAAATTAACAAGAGCTTCAATTCCAAACTACTAATAACCTAACCTTTCACTTTTACTAGGAGGAGCCACTGCTGGAGCTGAGAACAGAAGCACAGTGTACTGAAGAGCTGTTATAAATGAAAGAAGCCATTTTATCAGGCAGCATACGATTAAATGTTATATTTAAAGCTAATTGCTCTACATTATTCACTGACTATTCTATAAGTGTGCTTATAGAAAAAGAACCTAAGCACACTTAAAGCACAGTACATTCTCACAGGCTGGAAAAAAATTGTTAAAAGGTGTCAGAATCTGTCTTTCATATGTGTGCTCCTGTCAGGAAACAAAGGGAAATGAGTGACCTCTGAAGTGTCTGCGTCCATTCGCAGCTCCAGCATACTAACGCTTTATCACAGGGTCTTGAAAAGTAGTTGATGGATTATCATGCACTCATCCTGAGAGCCTTTAAGATTCCAGACAGGGCAGATGGCGGTCGCAGATTTATTTATTTTTTTACAATTTTGCTTAATGAAACACTTTGCTATGCTTTTTGAAAGACAGCTGTGTAGAGTTTAAACAAATAGATTGTCTGTCTTTGATGTAATTTACTTATTCACTCATCTATGAAAAAAACGCAGTTTACTAAGTCCTGATTTTGTATGCCAATGATCGATCCTCACACTGGTTGTCCCAAAAGAAGGCGCAGAGCAGGGTGTCCGTCACTGCCAGGGATCTGCTGGAGAGCTCAACAATGGCCGCAGCAGAGCACAGTAAAGGGAGATCATATCTGTTTGACTTGTTAAGCCTGTTTACATTCAAAGACCACCTACAGTCACATAATCATGAGTATGTTCCAGCCAGACATGTCTTTACACAGCAATAAATGTTGATGCCTTCAGTAAATAGTCAAAGTCTGTCTCTGAATATTACTGAAGCTTGTTCACTTCGCTATATGCCCAAATTACAGGATGAAATATGGTCCAGTGCATCTATAGAGAGCTTGTTTACACATGGGGATAAATAATGTGTATAGTGGAAAACCCTGTTGTGATTTCGTTAAAAAAAAAAAAAAAAAAAGCACAAAAATGCCTATTTGTAAACCCTAAATATGCTCCCAAATCTGCTCCCAGAACACTTTAATTTCATTTTAAACTTAAAGAAAATGTAATGGTAAACCCATATTCGCCTCTTTTAATTTAAATTCCCTTCCGAGATATGCAACTCGGAAGGTTGTGGTACAAAAGTATTGGGATACAGTGGCGAGGGCAATGGTTTTTGGGGAATAACCCCTGATCTACTCGGGCTAAAAATACAAATGAGGGCTCATTGGAAAGGGCTCCTGGAGATCTACCGAACTGTGGAGTTTGAAGTGTCTGAGTGCTTTCCCTGCCGATATATGCAACTCATACTGTCCCAGGACAAAAGTATTGGGACACTGCGGCACGGTGAAAAGGTCCACTTGAGTGAAAACATCCAGAAAAAAGGCGGATAATATTTGCCGTTTCCGCGTTATTGTGGAGATTTCCGCGTAATTGTTGTGGGGATTTTCGGTTCTCCGCGTGTGACTGAATCTGCGACTTCTGATCTGCATAAAACTGGGGGTTTATCAAAATGGGCAACATGATTAAAAAACAATTCTCAGTTTCTCAGATGGTATATCCAAGGACATGTTTACACTTATGTAGTCTTGTGGTGTTCTGTTTTTGTTCTTGTGTTGCACTGTGTATAGGGCCAAAATTACCATAAACCTACGGTTTTCATTTTGTCCTCCTTAATTTGCTGTTTGAGTACCATTCCTTTACCTGCAACACCACTCTTTGAAGGCTTTTACACATGGAGAGTGATTTACTTGTGTGATTTATACAGATGTCAATAACTTCATTTGAGCAAGTAGACCGAGAAGCTGAAGTGAATAACATTGATTCTTGACATCTAGTTACAATAGCACTTGTCAAGGGGTGAGATATATTAGATAGGTGGTTTTAATGCCATTTCCTATATGTGTATATGACAGGTCACACATCAAACAGGATTTTTCAGATAGCAAAAACGCAACAGTTCTGAATCCGCCCATTGTTTTTTAGAAACTGTCACAAGGAACATTAGCTTTCTGTCATTTCTGATGCTGGCATGGCTGACACAAGCCGACAGACATGTATCTTTCTAAGACTCTGTCTTAACTAGAACACAAACCACAAATGGATCAATTTGCCCTTTGCAGCACAAACTGGGATACATACATAAACTAGGCAAAAACTAAAGAGCTCTAGTATTAGTCCTGTCAATCTCATAGAAATGTATCAGCACAGACTACTGAAAGACAGTGTGGCCTTTTTTAGTCAGTGTGTGTGTGTGTGTGTGTGTGTGTGTGTGTGTGATGCACAATAATGTTAACATGTACAGCAACAATGTCATTCTGGAAAACTGTGGAAATTGCAGATGTGTTACTCAGAACCTTCCAGCCAAAACACTTAAAAACTACTTTACAGAACCAAAATGATCCAACTCATGCAATACATGTGTTAAAAACCGTAAATCACAACATAAAGGTGGCAAGAGCAGGAGCGTCAACACTTTTGGTTCCCTCAAGCACCTTTTAAAATTAAATAACTATTAGTTAAATGAAATGTGATTTGAAGAACCTCCACATAACACCCCTGACATAATTTGTTTACTGACTTTCTGCATAAGAAAATGCTTAAGATGTCTAAGCTAAGAAGAGCAGCAGAGTGAATAAAATTAGGGTTGAGTTCAAGAAGACCTTCTTGTAAACCTCTATTGTAAAAAAAGGAAAAGGCCAAAGACAATACTTCTGCTCCTCAGAAAATACACACTGAACTGTGTAATCCTCTCCCCATTCACTGACCCATAGTGGTTAAAACACTGCTTCCTCACTTTCCTCTCGTTCTTGCGGCGTCATCTTTTGTTCGGTGATCGCCTCCACGCTCCTTTCCCACCCCCTCTTTTCTCCATCTTTAAGCAACTGATCTACCTTAATTGAAAACTGGAATGAGCGGCCCATTGAAATGGGAGTAATTGACATGCTTGCCGAGCGCACGTAAGCCTTTAATTCAATAATATGGCAGATTAAGGGTTTGGATTCTACCTTCTTTGAGAGGCTTCCCAATGGGGAACGGTTCCACTTGGCCGGAGAGGCACTAATAGGGGAATGAACGGAGTGTGGAAAGAAAAGAAAAGAACACTACACACGCGTGCGAGCGCACAAACACACAGCTGTGAAATGCCCTTCATTTGCAGTATGTTTAGTCAGGTGCAGGAAATTTTGTGACCTCACAGCCCAGTAAGAGCTAAATGCTCAATTACCTGGGAAGCCGTGTCGGCGGCCAGCACAACTCTGTGTTTTTCTAACCTCAGCCGCCTTGCAGAAAGTATGCCAACATGCATCCACACAACAGCCTATTCGCCACAATCTCAACCCATATTACACGGCCTTTGCTATGGTAATACATTCCACGCACTTGGCAAAGCCAGACTCCAATTGCAGGATTTAGACCTGAAAAAGCCACTCACTAAAAACCCTGCTGATGTAGCGAATGCTAGTCGGGTAATGATTAGTAAATAAATAAATAAATGCACACTATATCTTTTTTAAAAATGCCAGCAGTGGAGGGAAAGCACAGAGGTGAGTGTGGAGCGCTTTAAACGTGCTTGTGGAGGGCGCGGTGCTTTTGAGTGAAGTGCCTTTTACTGTGTGGCCCAGTGGCCACTTACCTCGCTGTTCAGCTCTGCTCTTCACAAATGTTTATCTCTCTACCTGGGAAGACTCTGCCATTCAGAGCCACAGAACGGGAGCGCCTCCGGGCCTGGAGAAAGGGCCGAATTTTAAACGGGAAGGTTTTTCTTCTGTCTGTCAAACTCCCCGTCCACACTTTCTTGGCGTCCCTGGCCTGCCCTGCCGATTTGTATTCCGCTACAGAGTAACTGCGGTGATGGGGAGGCCAAAGCACAGACACAACAGCAGGGAGGGGCTCATGGGTACACGTCCCTTGCTTTAAGAGGCATAGGGCTGAGGGTCTGGACAAACACAGATAAATGCACTGTTGACATGAGGAGGGGAGAGAGAGGAAGAAAGAGGGAGGGAGGGAGACAGACAGAGAGAGGATGAGAGAGGGGTGAGAGAGAGAGAGAGAGAGAGAGAGAGAGAGAGAGAGAGAGACGGGGGGCAGAATGAGAGAGACAGAGAGAGAGAGAGAGAGAGAGATAGGGGGACAAAGAGAGGGATGAGAGAGAGGGATGAGGAAAAGAGGAACTGGTTGACTGCTTACAGAAAGAACAGTGCAGGGAAGGGCTTTTAATTATCACCCAGTTCTGTGTTGATTTGTTTTAAAAAGGCTCATATCCTGTGCATTTTTGCATTTTCGCCCAAAGTCTACGTATAATGTTTGTTTGCTTATTATGTACAATTTCTATCACCATTTTCCAACCTCTGTTTTTTGCCTCACAATTAAACTGGCTGGTTTTGTTACAAAGCCATTTGGACTGACATATGTAAATGACCTGTGATTGGCTGCCCTGTATTGGGCCTAATTCAAAACGCAGGGCAGACAGAAATATTCCTTACTTTGGCAGGAAGTACCAGGGTTAAGTTGCTGTAGACTGGATAGGTGGGTGTGTATAAATGAACTAGTTTGTCACCTAAAATAAATTCAATATGGGTGGCTTTTACAGTTTTCCAAGATAAGGGTCGTCTGCAGTAGGTAATCTGGGAAAGAATAAGGGGGATGCTGCCCTCCTTGTTAGCAAAATATTCATTGTTAACCTCGTATCGTATCCTAGCGTGCATTGGCTGGTGATGTGGGAGTAGGGAGTGCTTCCACTGGGCTTGTGATAAAAATAAATAAATAAAACACAAGCTTTGAAGTGAACTGATGAAAAATAAGAGCTGATTGGCAGAAATAAACTGCTTCATCCTCAATGATTCCACTGATATATTATTTGAGACTTTGTGAGTTTCAGCACAAATACAAACAGATCCAATCTGACAGCTCACAGCTGAAGATAAAATCAGCCAGAAAACAGACTACATAACAAACTGGATTTGGAAAAATAAATGTTCACCATATTATAATCAATAAGATAAAGTATATTACAATACTGTATGCACTTACACTGTTATTGTAAATTATTATAGTTGCTCGTAGTCTCTGTAGTCCTGTCCTGGATGTACTTGTGTATTACATGAAAAATCTTACCTTTTTTTGAGGTACATTTAGTCAGACAATAAAGCAACCATTCATTAAAAAAATACATTTTTTAAACAAAGTATTCACCCCCCCCTTCATGTTAACTTTATTTTGTCACATTACTGGAATTAAAATGGATTTTTGTGGACCATTTAATTTCATACCTGCCACTTTGAAGGTGCAAAGTAGCAATAAACACAAAACAGCAATAAAGAAAAATTCTTGAGCATGCATAGGTACTCACCCGCAAAAGTCAATACATTGCATTGTCACCTTTTGCTTCAATTACAGCTGCAAATCTCTTGGGGTATGTCTCTAGTAGCTTAGCAGATCTAGTCTTTCCCCATTACTCTAGGCCAAACCTCCATTCCTTGAATTCTATGGCTTGATGTACAGCAGTCTTCTAGTCATGCCACAGATTTTCGTTGTCTAGGCCATTCCAAGGCACTCAATTGTTTCTCTTTAAAGCACTTCGGTGTAGCTTTAGCAATATGTTTAGTGTTATGGTCCTGCTGAAACTTTCATCCCAGCCTCAAACCTCTGGCGGGTTTTTTTTCTCAAGAATTTTCCAGATTTTAGTGCAATCTACTAAGTCAGATCACTTTTCCCGTGCCTCTTGATGCACAACATGAAGCCGAGATCACCATGTATCACTGTGGGAATAGTGTTCTTGGAGTCATATTTTCTTCATGTTGTTATCAAAGATTTAACAGTGAGATTAAAAGTATTATCTTTATATTATCTTTACTTCTGCACAACTTTCTCTCTGACCTGTTGGAAGCGTTCCTTTATGTTGCTTGTTTAATGGTGGTTCAGAACCGGCCCATTTATACAGACATCGTGTGACAGGTCATATGACACTAATGCTCTCATGTGGATCCAGACTAATTATGTGACTTCTGAAGGTAATTGGTTGGACTGAATCTTATTTAGGGGTTTCATAGCAAACTGGATGAATACATATGCACTCACAACTTTTATATTAATACAAAGTATTTTATTTGCATTCCACATCAGCAATTTGGGCTACATTCTTAAGTTGATTACATCAAATCTATACTTTCACAAGTCATTGGATGTTATTGGCAGCCCAGGAAATTTTAATAAAATCTGTGGGTAGAGCTCAAGAAGAGAGTGAACAATAGAAGACTCTTGGCCCTGCAAGATCTGGAGAGATTCTGCACTGTGGAACGGTAGAACAAGTCCCTTTTCTGTGTTTTCATGACAAGAGAAGACTTGGTGCTGTTATTTGGAAAATTACATTTTCTTTATAAAATGAATTATGTGATCATCTGATCTGTGACTTTTATCTCTTGATAATCGTGGTATTTATATATTTTCTTTATTTGCTGAGTAGAGACAACATTTAATAAACATTAAGGTCAATTTATTATCTGTCCGGTTTGCTTAAATCAGGGTCAAAATAGCTCTGGAGTGCACTATAATACACTTAATAAGTCATAAAGCACTTATATTAGTTATGAACTTAGAGAGTTCATTGAGTAAAACACACATTGAGTGTGTGTGTGTGAGAACGCGGGTTCGTTTGGTGCGAATCCTAACTCCGATTGGAGCATTCTTAGAGTAAATAGCATGGCTTACCAGCTCTCTCGTGGGCAACGCAACATTTGGGCAACGAGACCTTTCATTCTAGTTCCACTTGTGACAGGCTGCAGGTTTTCTTTCCAGCAAAAGCAAGATCACACTTGATCAGCTGTTTGAAACTTGAGAGCGACTGATTAAACAAGTGGAATCAGGAGAGCTCTTGCATATTTGGATTGAAAGCCTGCATTACACCTCTGGTCTCCTTGTTCTTGTATTCTGAGCTCTTTCTATTACATTTGTCAGTGACTTTTTGAAAATTTACTGGTAGAATTCCCACTGATGCACTGAAAAATCCCTTGTATTGAAAGAGTGGCTTTAAAAAAGCTTACCAACAACATCCTAACAGCAACAGCACATAATTAAACGAAGCTGGCATTTTTGGGTAATAACCTTTTGCCTTATCCAGTCACACACCACTTCACCAAATAAAGTACCTGCCAGCCTAGGTGCAGTGTGGTTAGCATCTAAAGCAAGGTTGGATAAAGACTGAGGCCTCCCTTTTAGCCGCTCTCCTCATACTGTATCTCCATCTCTCATACATCGAGACCCCTGTTGACCTCCTGTGTGTAGCCAAGCACTGTGGCCTGTTCAGTGCCACTGGGGTTCTCAAGATCCTTAGGCCTTCCATTCCCAGCAAAGCTCCCCTCCAATCCTCCTCCCTCATGAAAAACATCATATCTACACCAAAGGAGATGGAAACAGCATTGATTTCATTTAAGATAAAAATGGACCCACACACACAAATCTGACACTATACACGTCACTGGTCCCAACACTGTCAGCATGTGTTGGTCCAGACAGGTCGCTTATCAGGATTTGGAAGTGTAGGTCGAATCTTTCTCTCTCGCCTTCAGTGATGTGTCAGAGATAGCAGCTTCCCACAACAAGACCAAATAATAACTATCACTTTCTGCTTCCCATTCCTGAGAATAACAAACAGATGCATCAGAGCCTGCCGGCTGAAGGGCCACGAAGTGTTTCCAAGAACAAAAAACACAAGAACGCCACAGAATGCGAAAGACAGAATCGCTACACAAATTAACGAGTAGCATATCATTCTCAGCAAAGATTGAATTTGATTTAATACGTTTATGTCCAACATCATGTAGCAAAGCCCGACAGCAGACAAGCAGCAAAGCCGGCAACAGCTACCATATTCTTCAGAGACCTATACAAGCTAATGGTAACAACATTTCATATGTATGAAGAGTGAACATGCCGGGGGAAAGCCAAATAAACAATGCTGATGGTATTCGCTTGTGTAGTGCTACAGGAGTGAATAGCATACAATGTAATGTAGGCATGTTAAAAAGGCATATAAATCCATATAATTTATTACATTAATCTGCCACGTGGTTACACACTGTCATGCATGTAATGACAAGTTTTTATGCACTTTAAAATGTGGCTAAAAAACTGAGCATGCAGTCCTTGATGTTATTGCGGTCTTTGTGTATGTGTGTATATAAATATACAATAACCCGCCTGCTTATATGCGGTTCAGCAGTCGCTGTTTCAGTCTCTCGTGGATTTATTCTGGGAACCAAACTAATAATTGTTCCCAGAAACTCCCACACCTGCGTAGCGCCCGGGCCTCGTCCGTCATGCACCCTCGTCTTCGTGCTGGTTGTTTATGTTTGGGTGGTGCAAGAAGACAAGCGCCGTGGTCCGGACATCACAGTCAGCTCAGAGATGGGAGGTTTGAAAGTAGCTAATCTGAGAACTTTATTTATTTCTCCTTGCTGCTGATTGGCTGCTGCCCTTTGACGCATCTGTAGCAGCTGCAGTCCAGAATTGAACCGTGGAGCGTCTTGAGTGTTTTTCATTTTATTCTTTCTGAAGCCCTGTATTTTTATTACTGTAAATTAAATTAATTACTGTATTTACCCTGGTTATACAAAAAAAACAGACAGCACATACTAAAGAAAATGCATGTGCATGAATTATAGTACAGTCTATACAGGGGTAACATCGGTATTTTATATTCCAGCACTGCAGGAGTTCAGTGTAAACTGTACGAACACGGGTTTACCTTTACATTTTCTTTATGGGTGCTGTATTAAGCTTAAAATTAAAATAGTGTTTTGGGAGTATATTTAGGGTTAAGACTATAAAAATGGGCATTTCTAAGTATTTTCTCACGTCACAATGTCATACTTTTTCCACTATACGTGGGTGCACCTTATAACAGACCCTGTGTGTGGTCTCTCACTCTCACACTTTCTTTAAAGATACCTCATATAAAGTCAAAATTGTAGTAAATGAAAGCTTTAAATATAACATGTGGCAGTTACTGAATATATATATGACAGTTATGTTTGATTAAAATTTAAATAATTATTTTTATTAGGTAGAACTCTCTCTCCCTCACTGAACAAAAGGTTTACTTTTTGGTTTCCACATTGTTTTTTTCCACTGTTAAGAAATGAGAAGCTGAAATTTCAAGAAGAAATTACTCACCTGCCTTCCTGTTCCAGCAGCTGCCCGCTTTTAGAAAGGTTTACTTGCGACGATCTAAGAGGTTTTTGTAGTATATATGTGTAGTATAAGATTTTTTTACTTTATAAAAACAGTCGTTTAATAATGATTTGAAAGGTTTTTCAAATGTGGTGCTGCAGTGTGTGAGCTACAGATGCTATCGTTCAGCCCACCAATGTAACATGATGACAAGCAGTCACTGTAAGTGGGCACTATATTAGAAAAAAATAAACAAGGAAAACATAGGAAATCTGCCCTTTAAATGCCATAAAATATTCAATAATAATAATAAACCTATTTGTAAGCTCAGGAAATTTGAGTGTATATGATTTATAGTTCAATAATGCAGCATCTGCAAAGCTTCATAAGACACAAAGCATTTCATTTCTTACTGTTATTTGTTTTATTCATGGTATCTTTTGTGTGATCTGAGGCAGCATGAATGCTATTTGACCCAGATTTATCTGTACATCATGTATATCCATCTGTCCACCCACAATAGAAATGATACAGCGACTGACAGCTCAGTCACCCTCACTGGCTTGATCTGAATTTCAAGCTTTTGTTTGCTGCCGTTGTTTGGGTTTAAGCTCAGTGCTACTGTGTTTTGCCATGGCCTGCCCTGGCTCCAACTACATAGGGAGAGATATGCAGGCTACTTGGCATCTGCATACTTTTATTCAAGTCGCATTTCAGAGGCAGCTGTGATGCTTCTGCTACTGTCAAAGAAAATCATCTGATATAGGCCAGTGTGTACATATGCGTGTGTGTGTTTCGTGCTTGATTCTCTCGGTAAGGAGACACACACACACACACACACACACACACACACACACACACACACACACACACTTTGCCTAAAGACAGACTGACCATATGTACAGTAATGTCACTTGACAAGATCTGTTAGCAAGAGGAGAAAGGGCAGTCAACCTTGCTCATTTGGGCCCTGACCGCCATAAACAACTTTTGTTGCCTCTTTGCTGTAAATACACACACAATGTCAGGAAAAATTTATTATTTTAAGGGTTTTTTTAAATAAATCAGGGGTCCTTCTACACTCAACAAAAATATAAACGCAACACCTTTGTTTCTGCTCCGATTTTTCATGAGATGGACTTAAAGATCTA
>JBBPDC010000038.1:15587774-15600923 GCA_037974485.1 Hemigrammopetersius urotaenia
ACACACACACACACACACACACACACACACACACACACACACACACACACACACACACACACACACACACAATGGAGAATACTTTAGAAAAACAAGGTGAAGGGTTATTAAGATGCATGGACAGAATATGGAGAAAAATATTCTGCTCTCCCACTACAGCCAGAGAGCATTTTCCTTTCAACTCTGTGCTTCCCACACAAGGGTGATCACACAGGAAACACCGCAGACATGAAAGACGTACATGAGCTCGCACATGCATGTAAAGAAGACCACCACAGATCCATTATTTTCTAAACCAATTAGCAGAAAAATGTTACTGGACTTCATTAGCATTTTTAATGTCTGCCATTCCTGTACATTTTCCACAATAGCCAGTCACTCACAAACAGAAAAAGTGGGACATAAAGAGTTTAGCTCCACAAAGTAGTGCGTAAAATGATTTTTTTTTCTTACAGCGAAGAGGAAATTTGCTGAGTGACAGAGCGACAATTAACCACCATCACAGCCCGGCTGGAAATAAAAGAACACTTGCTCTAAAATAGAGTGAACCAGAAATTGACAACGGTTCATTGAAGACATTTTCCTCCAAACTAGTTCAGCTTTGTTCTTTTCTCTTCCACTTGAAATGACTCGTTCGCTAGTCTTCACTGCGTTCCGTCCCCTATTAGTGTGTGCTATATTAGGAGTTTGTTTTGACTCTCTCCAAGTCTCACCAGTCAGTCGCTCTACATTTCATGACAGCGTTCATCCTCTTCATGTTGCCATCATAGGAGAACCAGACAATTAGCCGCATTTTATTAACTTCAGCAGCACAAAGGCTTCTTGAGTAATAGGAATCTCAGTGAAATTAAAGCAACTGACTCTTATGATTGCTTTTGTTCCGAGTGCCGGCCTCCTCCGTGCCTATATGAAAAGTGTTCTATTCTGCCCCACGTTTCCCTCGCCAGACAAGCAGAGAGATCCACCGCTCCTTCTGTTTACCAACAAGGGGAGAAAAATCTCTCAACACAAGTGGTCCGCTGTTGGCTTATAAAGACAGAATAGCACTGATTGAATCCATGCAATCATGCTCCACTTGATGAAGAGGGGAAACTGTGGAGAAATTACTAATTTTGTTTTTAACTCTTAAAAAGTGTTTTAAAAGGAAAACTTGGAATAGATAATGAAGCTAGAACAATTACTCAAGAGATGGTGCAGAACAGCTTCCATATTGTCTTCTCGAAAGATGCTGCCATAATGGTTCTGACAAAAATGAGAGCATGTTGTACCGTAATTGGCCATTTTATTACCTTTAGCCCAGGGGTCATCAATTCCACTCCTGTTGGGACAGAGTTTAGCACAGTCGTGTTTAAACAAACCTGATTCAGCTCATCAGTTAATTACCAGGTTTAGTAGGTGCATTTCAGCAGGGAAATAATCACAGGGCTGGACTCTGACCTTCCAAAACTGATGACGGCTGCTCTCTATCTTCATAAATGGTCATTGGACTGGATGTTTGTGGCTGCCAGACCATTCTCAACTCAGCAGTGACACCACTGGTGTAAGAGAGGGCAACTCGTAGGGGGAGGGGTGTACCCAAGCTCCAAGAGGACTTGCAAGGATTACACCTAGAACATGCATATTAAAATGACATGGTCATGAAGCTGGGTAGAGTACATTAGCATAAATCTAATTCAAATTCAGTTCTAACTAATAAAGGTGCAGTTCTGCCTTTTAATGTTATTCACTGACCTCGAAAGAAAAAACAAGGCACCAAACACTATCCAACCACCATCCAGATAGGCTGCTGGAAATGAGGGGATGAGGTGATCACATAGCATCTCGCTTGCAAAGGCAAATATGTCAGTGATGCGCAAAAACACAAATCTAATATGATCTAGAAAGAATCTTTTAACATCTTAGCAACAAGTTCTTGCATTTTGCTCCAGTCTGACATCACAGGGACTGGATGTAAACACAGCTGGCACAAGGCCAAACAAGACTGTGTGTACAGATAGCTTTATGGATTTGACAAACATTTTTCAAAGAGAGGATGTGCCCCAAAAAATAAATAAATTGGTCATTGTTCTATTGAAAAGAAATCTGAAAGAATTACCTCTCTTGAGGCAGCGTGCTGCAGTAATATTCAGACACAACTCAAAGTAGAGCAAAATCACCCTGACCTCGAGTGGCTTATTCCATTATAAAACAGCCACTTAATACAACATGCTAATCGTGTTATTCGTTGTGTAAAATACACAACAAATAAGACGATTCATTAATAATAATGAGCTATTTTCTGCAATGTAATTTTAATCTTCTTAAGCAAAGAATTAATGCAGAATTCAGCTGTGTGCTCATGTGTATAACTAAGAATTCGACTTTGCTAATCAGATAGAACAGCACCTAGTGGTCATGAATTTAGACTCCTTTGTGTCGGTACATGTGAGCGGCAGTTCATTTTAGCAGCATTTATCCCCCCCAAAATATTGCTCTTGTACTCAGAAATTCCACCTACTCAGAAACTGACCAGTGATGAATGGGCTATATTGTGACAAACTGTGTTTGGGAATAACTGATAACAGAACATTTAAAGCTGGGGCAGCTGGTGGCCTGGTGCCCATACAATCAGAAAGTCATGGGTTTGAATCCCAGGGCTGCTAGTGGCACCACTGAGGTACCCTTGAGCAAAGCACCATCCCCACACACTGCTCACCACTGACTGGCCACTGCTTAACCTGGTGAATAGGTTAAATGCAGAGAAAGAATTTCACATTGTGGTCACTTTACTTTACTTACACTGGACATACAGTGCTGGGGAAACGCATTTCATTATTTGCCAACTGCGCTTGAACTGCAGATCACAGATGATGATTCAGGTGATCTCGTCTCATTAATAAAAAAAAATGAAATCGAAAAATGTGTTTTTATTTTACGTAATAAAGCAGGCTGACCTCATGATGTAGACCGAGAACAAATATAAGTCATGCACAGGTTGACTCATAACCTTCATAACAGAAGCATGTTGGGTTGGGGTCATTGATTAACTACTATTTTCGGGGTTGGGTGATGGGTCAGGTAGATGCAGTTCATAAAAATCCCTGACCAACAAATCATTATTGACCATGAAAAATGTATGGAGTAATGGAATTTGGTAAGAAGAATGGCTCTTACCCAATAGAGTTTTCTGCTAGATGGGGATCAAACATGATCAGTACTATGACCACTGTATTTGCAAATGCACAATCAGCAAGTGGCAAGCGTTCCTTAAACAAAGCACTGCTTTATGTGCCCTTCACTGTTCCTCATCAAAGCAGCAAGACTCTGCTGCTCAGCACACGCTTTCCCTGAATCACAGCCACAGGATACAGAAGGCGCACATCAAAGCTGCTCCATGGCGCTTGTGCACCGGCTGAATCACATGCTAATTGCACATGAATAGTCTATGACTAATGGGAAAGGAGCAATTAGGCACCCATTAAAACTTGAATGGCAAACCGATCTTTGATTCGCTCACAATGCGGCCGCTTTGCATAACTTGGAAAGTAATTAGCATACATGCTCTCTCCTCTTGCTTTTTTCGCCCCGCCTCGGTTTTGTGACCCACAGATTACTGGGGAGCTTTTTGTCTTTTCCTGTCTATCGGTTTCTGCTGCCTGTCTGGTACACCTCGTATGTGCTCGCCTTTAAGATATGCACAAAATAGGCCTTTGAGAGGTTTTCCAGTCAGCAGGACTAGTGAAGGAGCTCGACAAGTGCTGTTCTGCATCGATTCTTCATTAATACACTCATGCAAAATGCCAGGCAAACAACATCGTTGGGCATAAGTCATATTTCAGACGAGCTGAACATGCTGGAATGCTGATAATGCATTTAAGGGCACTGGCTGGAAATAGAGTCTTATTTGTTACAAAGCATTGTTGACAACCCTTGTACTACAGGAGGCAGGCATGGCCATACATATTAATGAAGCTGGCGTGTTTATTCATCCTTTGTTTTACATAAAGTCTAAAATAAATAAAGAAAGAAAGGGAACAGGGAGGGATTTGGAACCGACGTGGAGGGTTTGCAAATGAGATCAGACATCAGCCAGAGTAATTTTTTTATTTCTAAAACTAGCCCCGTGGCCCACTACTCTCTCTCCATCTTAATTCCCTCTCATTAAGCTCCATCCACATTTGCCGCACCCACAGATTTGCTCATCGAGATGTCTGAAATGCATCTTTTTGATATCAGCCTTCATTTATATTTATTTATTTTTTTCCCTTCTCTTTTCCCAATGCCTCCTTTTCTCCCTGCTTGTGATCCCAGTGCATATTTTCATTAATCCGAGGCTCTTGGCAAAATTACGTCTGTTAAATATTAAACGAGTATGTATAAACTTTGGGGGCAAATAGAGTCGAGTAGGTGGTGAAGTGATTTGATTTTGTAAGGCTTTTTTTGTCAAAGCCTGTGTTATTCGTATGCAGAGGGGAGGCAGTGGTGGGGAGAGTGCTACTCTGAAGAATGGTGGCATCAGTAGAGCTTTCGCTCTGATCTACCTCTCTGTTCCCCTTCTAGCACTGAGCGTGAAGACCCAGCGAGTCTGTCTCCTCAGTGCCGAGTTAATGAGGAGCTCTACCTGACACTCGTTTGTATGCCAATTTGTTGAGGTTTTATATGTTAAACAACTTCAAGTGTCAAAACAGCAAGGCTATGTCTTCATCCAGATATCTGCTTGTGACATCTTCACAATCGCTTAGCATGGATTACTATCCATTTTTTCCACCCCCATTTCCTCCTCCTTTGTGAAATAAAAGTGTCCCAGTGTCCTGCGGTTCTTTGCTGATAAATTGCTCAGGATGAGCCACTGCTGGCTAAACATGGCCGGCGATCTATAGTAGCCCATAACAAGCAGTAATACATTGCACTGTAAAAGCTGGAGAGGGGCAAAGTGTGGTAAGAAGAACAAATCCCAACAGGAGAGTAAACAGAGATCCTGTTTCCTCACATAAGGTAAAGCACAGTCGTTTGGGGCTAAAATGCACTACGACAGCCGGCACTCAAAGGCTCAGGTGTCTTTTATGCCTTTCCCATGGGCTGCCTGACACACACAGACCCCCTTGCACCTAAAGGGGTAGAGTTACACTGTGTCCCCCTGTCCCTGACCCTGAAAGGGAGAGAGAGACAAAGAGAATACAAAACAAATATACCAGCTTTATGTAATGTTATGTTATCCATACATGGACAGTGATATAAAAAGTTTGGGCAGGTTACATATAACGCACACGCACACACAAATACACACACACATCATACACACATTAGGAGTGGACCACTATTTTATATTTGAATAATCATTTAATTATATACAGTAATCCCCCAGTTTTACGCAGATCAGGAGTTGCAGATTCAGTCACGTGTGTTTTTTTTTTTTTTAAAAGAACCAAACTCATCGTTTTACGCGATGAATCAAGCTGTGCCCTGTCTAAACATGTGGGTCGAGAGAGTTATTTCAGTGTTTCTTTTGCATTTGTTAATGCTAACCGCTAATGCACCACCTTTCCGGGCCTGCAATCGCTGGGGCCCTGTGCCAAAATGCCATCGACTAGTTTCGGCAGCTCACAACTCCACACATGCTCCTCCCCCAATCAGGGGCAACTGCTGCTTAAAGCTCCCCTGGAGATTGTTGTTCCTGACCCTGGTGTTTCATGGACTTGCAACACATTTATCTCTATGGACACTTAGTGCTTAGTCAATAATCGTGTTCATGAAAGCCTTCTCTTATTATTCTACCCCATGAAATTCATATTATGGTTGTTTTCTTTCCTCTGATTTTTATTTTTATTCAGATTTTCCTTTATTTATTTGTCACCACATAAACAATTTCCTCTGGGATAGATAAAGTTTTCTGATTCTGAAAAATACTGTCTTTCTCTCTGGGTCAACCTGAGCAGGATGGGCTTCCCTTTTGAGTCTTTGTTCCGAGGTTTCTTCTCTCCAGCTGAGGGAGTTTTTCCTCGCCTTTGTCGCCTTTGACTCACTCACTAGGGGCTCGGACCTGGACTCTGTAAAGCTACTCCACCGGAAGCACTATTTAAATAAAATTGATATGCAAATGTATGCAGATGTAGAAGATAGTGAAAGTGTATCAGTGGGTCAAGCCCCCATATGTCATCCAGCTGATCAGTGGGCAAGTGAAGTAGTGGTTGGTGTTCGGAGTCAAAAATAAAGCTGACAGTACTGATTACTTTTTTAAACAATATTTTCTTTGCTGATCCTCAACTAAACCAGCCTTCAGAATTGACTATTCAGCTTTTGCATGGTACTTTGTTTTGACTATACAATGACCCTAACTGATCCTAAAAGATAGAATGTTTCACTGCCTACATTTTATTCAAATGTTCCATATTCATGAAATAGATTCAAAAAAATATTCCAAACAAACTGGTTCATGAAACTGATTCTAAACAAAATGGTGTCTTTCATTGACATCCATTTTCCTTGATACAGGAAATTATTTTGAGAGTAATTAGTAATTGAACAATCACATCATTTTCCCTGATGTTTTTGTGTGCATGCGCCACGTAAACGGACTGCTGTTTTGACTGTTTGTGAGGGCAGGGTCCTCCCTCCTCATTAAAACAGCTCACAAACAGGATAATGAATCCCTGAAGACCCTCCAGAATGTTCTGTGCACCCCATCGCTGTCATCACTGCCATGGAGATCAAAGGCTGCCACTTCAAATTAACATTCTTCGCTGCCACGCTCCAAACACAGTGTTTGAATTATTGGCCCCCTCCGACAGTAGATAGAATGAGATGAAAAAATGCTTTCCACAACAACATTATGATCATAAACAGTGGAGTTTTCCTCTGGAGAGCACGGATGCAGTGAACTGTCGTTTAGCAGCTTCTGGAATCCCTTTTGCAGTAGATTTAGCAATCATGAAAGCTTTGTTTTAAAAGAAAAAGGGATCATAATTAATGCAGATGACAGTTAACTCTTGTTAGGAAGTTCTTGTCGGTCTAGGTCATGTCAGGCAAGGCAGTGGTGGCTCTGTGTGCCGGGGGTCACTACAATGCCCTCATTTCATCATATGTGCTGTGAGCGGTGCCCTCCATGCACATTACAACGTCTGCTCAGGGTGACATGACCTTGCAAGTGGGGCCGTTTGAATGCCCAATGCCCTGGTGACCATACAGTGGGCTAGAGAAGTTCTGAGTGGACAGGGTGACCCAGAATCCACCTGAGGGGGGGCCTGAATACCCCTCTGTCTGTCATGAAAGGATGACTGCACACCCCTCACTTAAGCTATGTTGACAGCCACTGACTCTGTACACACTAATGCTTATTTATAGGTCACTCTTTCTAAGGAGGTTTTGATATAATTTGAATCTTTTTTCACTTTAAAACATATTCTAATACAATCACATGCTGTGAGAGCGTTGCTTCAGCATTGCAACTCATTCTTTATTTACTCACTACATTTGTGATTGTGTTAGGTGGTTTATGCCTGTTGTTGAGCTCTCCACTCTCTAAGTCTGACACGAGGAGACCCCAAAACCACTAGATCTTTTCTCCAGCAGCACACTGTGCCCTCCATCAGTAATTGAGGCCAGCTCCTCTCTTAGGACCTGTCCTTGAGATAGAAATAAAGTAGGAAGCAAGAGTCTCTGAGTGGTGCAGGATAATCCCGACTCAGACACAGTCAGGCCAAAGCAGGTGACTCAGTGTCTAGCACTGGCTAAAGTCGGAGATGGACTCCACAACCCGAAACTCTCTTGTGCTCAGCAAGCTGAAGGAGGTGAGAAGCTGCCGTAAGCAGCGTTTCAAGGTGAAAGGACCTTTGAAGTCCCGTCGGCCTCCAAAAAAGTCATTTGTCAAGCAGGAGCAGGATTTGGAAAAGAACCAGGGAACAGGAGAGTGGGCGGAGAAAAAGATCCTCAAGAGCGGTGAAAAATGAGGCCGGGCAACAGATTCAGGAGGGGATCAGCAGTGAAGGTCAGAGTCCTGATCAATCGGGGAGGTGGAAAACACATTTTGAGGGCACTGTTTTTGAGACGTGAGGGAGAGAAACAGACACAGGCAGAGAAAAACAAACCCTGTGGAGAGGAAGGGGATCAGTCGAGTACTTAAACACAGGAAGTCTGCAAGTGCGGCAGAACCAGAGATACCCACCACAGGAGCTGCCAAGCCTTCTGGCTCTTAAAAAGAGAAACTCCCCACAGACCATACCAGTCAACAGGCTTATTCACAAGGAAAAGCAGGCCAAAACTCTCCCACCCGCATAGACTTGATGTTTTATTAGGAGGCACCCAGTGTTTTCATGGATGTGTGCATTCAAAGGACATTACTCAATCAAGACAAAGAGATGGCAAGACAGTGAAAGTGAAAGGACAATGAAGGAGACACTCTACTTGCTCCATTCAGGAGAAGATACTTTTATCAGCAGTAATTCCCAGCCCAGCATTGCTTCCTAATGCTAAAGCGGCTGAAGAGGAGGAAGAAGAAGTACATTCAGTGTGGTCCAGACTGCATCCTAGTGTAATTAACACACACCTAGAACTTTAGTAGAGAGTCCTGTCACTTAGCAAATGCGGTGTGTGCTGGCCTGGCAGGGTGGTGGTGAGAGAGATTGGCAGGTAGGACACGCTGTTCACACATCTTTCCCCTACTGGATCTAACAGCCAAGCATGCCAGCCAGGTCCCAGAGGCTTTAACGACACTCAGAGATAAGACTTGGTGGACTGCAAAGCTCAATCAAAAACAACAGAAGGACGGAGAGAAGGATAAATGAGAAAACAAAAGACCAGGGAAGAGAGAAGAGAGGCTGGTTCTGATGTAATAAAACACAAAAATTACAGCATGTATATGTATGGCTTAGCAGTAATAGAAGCAAGCCACGAGTCTAGTCTTCCCTGTCTACAAATGTACTACACCCACTCTTATTTGCTGGACTTGCAAAAGCTACCATGACCTCATATCCTGACCCCGAGCGAGATCAATACATTTATCCAATATCTTGACCATAGAGGAACACAAGGCCAAAGAAAAGATGCATTTCAGTAATTACAGCTGAACACAGCCTGACCCAGAATCAACATCACTTGTCCAAACTGTCTCTTCCCTCCATTTCCAATTAAAGCCAAGCAGACTGCAATCTGTTAGACAATATGCTCCGTTCCTCTTTACTACACAAACATACTTACCGCACAACTGTTAGATTAAAAAAATAAATAAATAACTTTCGGGAGAGAGGTGTTTACTCACTATTTTTCCCTCTCCCCATCTTCCTTTGTTGACTGCTTTCTTTTGTTTTTCTCCTCTCCCCCGTTGCCTTGTGGAGGAGTGCTACAGCGATGCCAGCTTGAGACACATCAAGGCCTGTCTAGAATCAACAGATGCCCATCGGTCTCTTCATCTCGCTGGCCATATCCCTCTCTCTGCTCTGTTGTTTGACAGGCTGCGTTCGTGTGGAGAGCTAATGTAGCAGAATAGCCAGACCTTCACTTTGTTACCGAAGGCCCGTCTGTCCGGTAAATTTACATCCAACTGTCGAGATGGGCAAAAAAAAAAACAAAAAACAAAGAATCCCCTAAAAAAACACATGCAGATACAAATTAAAACCCTCAAAGCAAGCGGCAGAAAGGAAATAAAGCTGTCATTTGTTTTTAAAGCCGATTCTTAATTACAAAAAATTTCCATTATTGAATACATCTGATGCATTTGGAGACCATGACCATGGCTATTGTACGTCTTTTTTTTGTTGACATTTTTTCAAAAATAATTTGAAATTTTATCCTGTCTTTACATTGTGTACATTTTTTAAAAATAGTTGGACCAATAGAAAAGCTCCAAAAATGACTCATATCATCTTGTTACATTACTTCCTGCAATAATATTGCTTCCATCATATCATTTTGTAGATATGAAGTTTTGTTCTGTCAGTGATATTTGTTTTTCCATTTCAGCAGATCAGCAGCGGTTATTTTATAAAATTACAGTATGTCGGCACATCCACTCTCCAACAATAAGTGGACCGAGGAATTCAGGTCAGTGCAGATGACAGAAACGGGCGAACACAAGAGCTTTCCCACAAATGTTAAATGGCCGTGCAACAACATAGAAATAAGCAAAGAAGTCCTTGGTCTAGTGTACAATTGAAGGGTCTTTCTAGAAGAAATAACATTAAAAAAGCTCACGGGCACCTTTAACCTCGGTACTCTCCTTCTCTGCTTCCATGTTTTACTCTCGGGCCAAAAGAAGGACACACTGCTCCTCCACTGTTTGTATGTCTGGAGGAGAGGCACGGAAATAGTAGAGCTCTCTCAGCCATTTCATAACTCAACAAACCCCCCAAACACACACACACACACTCACCCACCCACACCCACGCCTCACTGTTTTCCTCAACAAGGCTGACTGTCAGTAGGAATTAACAAGGAGAGACAAGTTCTTCTTCGCCCAGAGGATGTGGCAGAGTCTGTTTGCTGTTGCTCATGCTGCACCTGACCAAGGATGGGGCTTTCCTCTTTACCGATCTCATCCATTGTATAGCTGGAGTGAATGAATTTATGAATAAATGAATGAATGAACAAATGAATGAATAAATAAATATTGAGTCAAGCTGTCGAGCCAGAGTCAGTTGTGTCAAGCCAGAATTTTGTCAAATGCCCATTTGTAGCTAATGAGGGCAGGTCAGAGAAATGAAGATGAAAGTAGACAAAGGAGAAAGCAGACCGAACAGGTAAAGAGAGAAGAAGGTTAATCTCTCTTTCAGTGTAATGCTCTCTCCCTCCCTCTACCTCGTTGTACTGGCGGAGGGATAGCAGCAAAGCTTGAGTTGATTACAGTAAGCACATTGCTCTGATGGCAGAAGTGTAGGCTGTTCTTCATTACTGTCCTTGTCCATGGTGCTGAAACAGAGCAGCGCCTGCAGTGGGGAACATGATGCCTCAGCCTGCGCTCTACAGCCAGAGGAAAATGAGCTGTAGAGGATGTGTACAGCGAACAGCGCGTTATTAGAGGGCTGCTGCATTCCCTAGAAAACAGAACGCTACACGCAGCTGGGGACTGACACATACACATCCACATCCACACAGATACAGACATGGATTAGAAACAGAGAAATGCACTCAGCACAATGTACCTGCAGTATTGTAGTTACATAAACCAACACACTGTGTGCACCGCTGAATCTACTATAAATTATGTTATCAGTGTCAGCACTTCCTAAATTCATCTATACTCCTCAAGTGCAAAGTGTGATTTTTGCCTGGTCTTTTTTTATAATTTGCCATATTACAGGATTTGACAGGTCCTACCTGTGATTATTTTGTTTTAAAATTATGTGTCCTCTAATTGTGGCTTTGACTGTTCATCTTTAAGTAATCGTATAAAGACACATGCTAAAACCTGACTGACCTGAAATTTGTTCACTGACAAAAAAAACAATTTTAAGAATTCTGATAAAACTGGCCGATATCCTTTGATACAGCCAAAAGTGGTATAAGAATAAAAATTTCTCAGAATATTGGTGACTTTTCAATATAAATTGAGTTCATTTTTACCAGTACAAATAAATTCTTAAAATGTTTGCATCGGTTGATTTTAGCGGCAGGTCCATTCAAGTAGTGACCTAAACCACTAATGCCCTAATGCTAAGTAATATTGTGCCGATATGCATAATCCTTCTGTATTTGGACAGAAACAAACACTACTTTATGACAATGTGTGACCATTTAGCAGACAGACTTGACAGGTGACAAAAAATTACTTGTGGTCAAGTAGTATCATCTACTGTGCCATAGCTTTAGAATTACACCCAGCTTCACACAACTACAAAAACTATTCTAACCCCCAGTTTTATGCGGATCAGGAGTCGCAGATTCGGTGGATGTTTTTTGAGAACCGAACTTACAGTTTTTATGTGGAAATCCCCACAATAACAATTTAAATTTGAATACATTACATTTTCTTTTTCCTGAGTTTCCTGAGTTTAAAATGAAATTAAAGAGTTCTGGGAGCAGATTTGGGGGCATATTTAGGGTTTACACTATAAAAACAGTAGCTTTATTTTATTTTTTAAACCAAAACACAACAACGAGGTTTTTCACTATACAAGGGCGCTCTTGGAACATAACCCCCGCGAAAAGCGGGGGATTACTGTATTGTATAAATCCTCATACACACTTTCATTTCTATATTTGATGCACATTACTGCTATTTGCACTCCCAAACACCATGTATATTGGTGGTATATTGTATACTGTGTGTAAATCATTTACATTTACGGCATTTATCAGGCGCTTTTGTCCAAAGTGACTTTCATTCTCTAACTAAAGGTGGCAGTCTCTCCCTGGAGCAACTTAGGATTAAGGATCTTGCTCAGGGACCCAATGGTGGTGCTGAAGGTAGGATTTGAACCCATGACCTCTTGGTCCGGAGGCAAGTATCCTACCCACTGAGCTACCTCCACCCTATGCACATTGTCTATATATTGCCTGTAATACCAGAGAGTGTGTTAACATACTTGGCCAATAAATATGACTATGATTCTGAAAAACAAGGTCTCCTGCAGTCTGGTTCCATCACCCATTGCAAAAATGGGCCAAATTAGCTCTGCATGGAGTCTTCTTCTGCAATCAGTGTGCCTCTCACCAACTCCAGTTTATAAAAAGCTCAAAAAATACAGTGAGAAATAAGAAAAGAATTCAAGCACCGGGTAGTAGGACGACAAGCTAAACAGATCTTAACAAAACTATTTTACAGCTGCACAAAGTCTGGTAGTCCAGGTAAACTTTGGAAGGCATTGTACCAGAAATGATGGCTTCATTTTACACTGCCTACACAGGCAAATATAAATAAGCATAGCGTAAATGACTTCTGGGTCCCACTGGTGTCAAGGAGACTGGTGTTTCCTTTGGAGCAAGAAACCCACCACTTTGATATCCCCCGTAATAATTAAACTGGAACGCACACCTTTGGAAACAGCAGTAATTATTATTTATAATTCAATAAACAGTTTGATTGTGGGCAGCAGAGTCTTTCATCACTCCAGGAGCTTCACCTCTCCTGTACTCTATTTTCACCCAAACACCCCACACCCAGATACATACATACACACACACACACACACACACACACACACACACACACACACACACACACACACACACACACACACA
>JBBPDC010000038.1:15610085-15626695 GCA_037974485.1 Hemigrammopetersius urotaenia
ACGAACTAGAGAGAGAGACAGATATAGAGAGAGCGCTCGCTCGCGAGAGATACGGAGAGGGAGAGAGAGAGTGAGAGGGGGAGTAAGAAAGAGCGACAGAGAGAGAGAGCGCATGCTCTGGAAAAGTCACGAACTAGAGAGAGAGACAGATATAGAGAGAGCGCTCGCTCGCGAGAGATACGGAGAGGGAGAGAGAGAGTGAGAGAGGGAGTAAGAAAGAGCGACAGAGAGAGAGAGTGACAGAGAGAGTAAGAGAGAGTGAGAGATTAAGAGAGAGCCCTACGGCCATGCACGAGGAGCCAGAAGAACTAAAATGAGTTTAAAAAAAAAAACCAACATATTGGCACGAAAAAAGCAAAAAAAAAGCGGAGAATATTTGCAGGTTCCGCGTTGTTTTGAATATTTCGGCGTAAAATGATCAGTTTCGTTCTAAAGAAAAAACGCATGTGACTGGATCCGCGAGTCCTGATCCGTGTAAAAACTGGGGGTTTGCTATATATATATTGGCCATAACAAAGTTTAGTAATAAGCCTGCCAAAGAGAAAACAAATAGCACAATTTCCTAACAGCAAGAGATCCAAGGGAGTGACGACAAAACAAAAACACTCCCACAGTCATCAACTACGCTGTTTACACCAGACTTGAGTGGCAGAGCTCTGTTTTGATGTATGTCTCATTTCTATTGTTATACCACACTTATTTTCCATCTTAAAATGCTGAAGTTAGGCCTTTCTTCAAAGCACAGTAATACTGGCCATAAACAAGAGAGAGAAAGAAAGAGGAGAAAGCAAACAAAAAAGTAAGAGTAAACAGTTTCAGAATCTTTAATGATAGGTTCTCAGTTTGTTTAGATTTTCGGCACACTTGTTTCCAATTCCAAGTTAGACTTATTCAAATTTCTGCAATATAAACAAAACAAACTTTCATGATAATGATTGTTAAGACTTTTGGATCATCATGGTGTAAAACTGAATAAACGCAATAATACACTCAAGGTCATGTTATATCATGCGATACACCGGTGCCAATAACTCACTATAAGCAACTTCTCTTGTATATTATGCATAAATAAGTCATTTTTATGTATAAGATTGTATGCATTCATGCATTTTCTCTTTTGTGTTCATTCTGTTGCATTTGCTCTCCTCACACACTCACTTGCTCGTGCGGTCTCTCATAATGTTAGCTGTATTATAATTCATTCCTGAATTTAAGTAAGCGAATGCGCCCTTTAGAGAAATCATAAGTGACCCTACCACCCTACCTGCCCAATTCATAAACTCAGCATCAAAGCAAAGCTCAGCAACCTCTGTTAGTGCACCCAGGTGGGCCTGGGATCAAGTGTTTAGGTCTCAAACTGCAGGCTTGTTCTTGATGCTGTGAGTATAGGCTGAATTCCAATTTAATGCAGACCTGTAATAAGGATTAGGCTAAAAAAAAAAAAAATGCGTATACAGTAATCCCCCACTTTTCACAGGGGTTATGTTCCAAGAGCACCCGCATATATACGATGCTGTGTTTTGGTTTTAAAAAAGAAAAGAAAAAAAAAGAGAAAGCCTAAAAATGCCTATTTTTATAGTGTAAAACCTAAATCTGCCCCCAAAGCTGCTCCCAAAACACTTTAATTTCATTTTAAAAAGTTGCATTACCCTTAAAGGAAATGTAAAGGAAAATCCGTATTTAAATTTAATTCCCCGACAACATATGCAACTCGGAAGGTTGCAGAACAAATACCGAATCGCATTTAAAGATGGACGCGTGTCTGAATTTGCTTCGGCTCACGTTTTTCGGGGAATAACCCCTCGTTGGAAAGGTGTCCTGGAGATCTACCGAACTGTGGAGTTCGGTTTTCCTGACGAGATATGCAACTCGGATGGTTGCGGGACAAAAGTTTTGGGACACCGCAGCAAGATTATTTTGGGGATTTCCACGCAAAACTATGTGTTTGGTTCTAAAACAAAAACTGCGTGTGACAGAATCCACAACTGATCCGAGTAAAACTAGGGGGTTACTTTATGCCCTCAGTAAAGAAATATTCTTTTAAATTGCAGAAAGCTCACATTACTCTCATAACTACATAATGCTTACATTGCAATAAGTAATAGTCAAAGGGTCAGTACCTGAGTAATAAGCCTGCAGTTAAAAGTTTAAAGATAGGATATAGGAAAAATGAACAGGAAAATTGAGAAAAATTACAGTAAAAAAATGCTAATGAAGGATGAGGTAACAATAGCACTTGATGACTAAATCTAGCTTAATGATCGGCGCTCTCCTGCTGGACCTTTCATTATCTCTCACCATGGACTCTCTGCACATTCGTTTATCTACATTTGTGTGGGGAAAAAGGAAGGGGGTGACACAAGCTGACAAGGTTGGGGAGAATCAGAGCTAATTCCGTTAGCGGATGAATTGGACCTGAACCACTGGTGATAAATAATACCTTAATTGATGCCTTTAGGTGCATGAGAAGCAGTAGAAAAAAAAGATAACCCAGTGCGTTTAAGCACATCAGGGAATTTATATTTATATGTGTGTGTAGTTACTAGGCCCAAAAATGAGGGAGGTCTGAGGGGAAAAAGGCATTAATGGTAGAAAGGGGTGATAAATGTGGTGGCGGAGAAGGCATTAATGCCCCTCACTGTCAGGCAGAGGACTAACAGAGCAATGGCCTGCACATTTCCCTCTGTGTCCACATATGTTAAGCAGTAATTAAGCACATTATCACTGGCATAACATAGCCACTGCTACACCACACACAACACATTTGTGCTTTTCTAAAGATTGTGGGTGAAAGCTAAGGGTGAGGAAAGGGTATGGCGATATGGGACACCGTGAAACAATGCCCTTCTTTGTTTTAAGTAAAATTCGACATTTTGTCCATCTCTCTAGATCTCTTTTCTGTTAGACTTTAGGATGTAACTGGCAGGCTGACAATAATGAAGCACAGTTCAGGGCTTTTCATGACCTGCGCCTGTCCAACCCGTTATGAGTGCAGACATAACCCGACCCACAAACCGGCTACTTTATAACCATGAAAGCAATATCATATTGTAAGGGAGAACAATTTTCCTATCCTTAAATTTAGAAGTCTGGTTCAAGACAGATTCAGTTGGGGAACCTGCGAGAAGTGGCATCTAGTTCACATTTACACGATTTGGCGCACGTTTTTATCCAAAGTGACTTACAATGTTTGCGTATCACCGATGTATGTGAATGTAGTGTTAGTCTTGCCCAAGGACTCTTAGTGGTGTAGTGTAAAGTCTGACCAAGTTTAGTAATTGAACCCAATCTCCTGCTTGGAAGGTAACAACAATACCCACTAGGGCTGCACAATATATCATAAATTTACAGTCATCGTGATATCAACATGCGTGATATACAGTACATATCGCGAAAGACTCACTGAACTGCGATAAATGGTGTTTTTCCAAAACTCTTCACCCAGGACAGCTACCCACAGCTGAGCAAACTAGCCATGAAGTATCTCTGAATACCTGCAATTTTTGGACATCAGGAAATATTGTAACATGCCAACGCACATGTTTCAAGCCTAGCAAAGTAAACATGCTGGTTTTCCTAGCAAAGAACATGCCATAATAAAGCATGCTTACACAAGTGTGCACACACATACACTTACGTGACTACACACACAGACACAGTACATTACAGTGTCCTACAGTGACTTTTCCCTAATATGTGTAGTTGAGTTAAACTACATTGTTATAGATTGTTCCTTTGCAATTTTTTTTCTGGCTAAGAACTTACTATAATTTAAATGATGTTTAGATTGATGTTACATTTAAGATTTAAAATTGTTAAAAAATATATTTTCAGATTTTTTTCAACAACGTTCAATAGTTCAAATGTTTTATGGGAGGCATTAAAATGCTCTGTTTAAGTAAATAATTAAAAAAAAACACATCTTGGAATGGAAATATTGCACTTATTTTTTTCTGCATAGACTAGTCAGCATCTGGAGTCTATGTTACCAGCAAATTCAAAGCAGAAAAACATTAACACTATAAAGGCTTTTTACCTACTTATCCCATGTGATATTACCATCGCAACACTCATCGCAACAACATTATCGCATATTGCATGTTTTCCTAATATCGTGCAGCAATATAAAAAAATGCAATATACAGCAATATAAAAAATGTATTATAACAATTACAATTGACCACATCCAGAGCCGTTTACAGCTGTAGGTCAGTGCTGGAGTTAATCAGCAGTACATTAATAATTAAAGAATATATATCAATACTTGGCCCTCTGGTATGGTTTTTTTTAAGTATCGGTACTATATTACATCTTTTGTTGTTTTTGGTTTTTTTTGCTTCTTAAGGTTGTTTCATAAGAAAATTGTAGATCTGTGAGGGAAGGGGGTTCAGCATAGCAATTTCTGTACGGCAGAGCAGCCATGATGCATAATGATTGATACCAAAATGCATCCTTCCTTGTGATTCTTAGTGCAAACGCTACTCAGCAAAAAGAAACAGCATAATTTAGAATGTTCTCCCTCAAAACCCCCACTGCAAAGGTATTCTGAGTATTCTGAGAATGTGTGCAGATATATATACTTGTTTGTGTGTGTGTCAGTTCTATGTGGTTTCTGTGCTGTGGGTGTATTTAGTTTTTAACAAAAAGCAGCTGTGGGGAGTTCTAATCCCACAGCATTCAGCCCGTTGCCAAAAAAAACATTAAAAAAGTCAAATTAAAAAGGCTTAATGCTTACTTGAACCCTGGGAGAACAGAAAATGTAAGCAAATGATGCTTGTTTTGGGGATAAAGAGAATGAAAGAGATTAGAATATAGCTGATGTGGCATTTAAGGACTTAAAACATCTGGAGCATTAAAAAGCTCTAAAGAAGCTGTTGATGTAGACAACATAATCAACACAATGCTTAAAGGTGATACACAGCCACAAAAAAGAAGAAATGAATGATGCATGAAGAAAATACCTCACTATGGACACCATGTTACAAGATGCACTTGCACTTGACTGCCCCAACCCACACACATACTGCAAAATCAGACCAAAAGAAAGCAAAACAACACAGAGAGACAGACAAACAGAGAGACGAGAGAGAGAGAGAGGGAGAGAGAGGGAGAGAGAGGTGGAGAGAGAAAGGGGAGAGAGAGAGGGAGAGAGATGGAGAAAGAGAGAGACATACAGACAGAGAGCGAGCGAGAGAGCGAAAGAAAGATGGTGAGAGAGAGCAAGAGAGAGAGAGAGAGCAAGAGAGAAAGCAAGAGCGAGAGAGAGAGCAAGAGAGAAAGCAAGAGCGAGAGAGAGAGCTAGAGAGAGCGAGAGAGAGAGCTAGAGAGAGCGAGAGAGCGAGAGAGAGAGAGAGAGAGAGAGAGAGAGCGAGAGAGCGAGAGAGAGAGAGAGAGAGAGAGAGAGAGAGAGAGAGAGAGAGAATTGTGTGTGTGTCTGGAACCAGTCCCCTGCAGTGCGAATCTGGCTAGTGAAGCATGACATCATATTATTGCGCCTTACTGGACGAAACCATTGCTATGAAAACAGAACTTGTCATGACACCACCTGACAGCAGTCTGCACCTGGCCTCCGCATCATATTGCGGTCTTCACACAAGCATGCAGACAAACACATACTCTTACACACGCACACCCCAACACACAGTAACTGTCTGCTGCAGCTTGTGGACTTTGTCCATTACTGATACATTCTGTCATTCACAGAACAGAAAATGCTATAATAGATTTTCTAAGAATGTCCAATGACACATTACTAAGTCGGAAGTGCATAAGAATCAAGTGCAACAAATGGCCTCCACTGTGAATCAAACTAGCCATACTTACCAGACACTTTAATAAATGCTCACAGTCTTTAGCCCATGATTACCTCCCATTATTTCCATTACCTTCCAGTTACTGCCATTGGTTCAAATTCCAGAAAGAAAGTGTTCAAAGATTAAGAGTGTTCCACAACAAATCCTACCCGGTGACTCTTAATAATGAGGAAAACAATATCAACGGTGAGGAAAAAGATCTATAATGACATGCCATTGCCTAATATTTAGATACAGCGAAAGAGAGTGGTCAGGTTTTGTTTTGATGTTGAAATGAAAAAAGATTGGATTGCAGGTATCAGCAGCATCCTAACTAATAATCTCAGTGCACTGAAGCTAATTGCAAACCACCACAACTAACTACAGAGCAATGAGGTTAGACCCACTACAATACACATGGGGATGACTACTGAACAGAGGCGCTAAAAGCTAATAACACTTAATGCAGCATGTAGAAGCACACACGGTTAGATGAACCGTGTCCACACAACTCTGACTAGCTAGCTTAAAGAATTCCAGGCCTATTCTGACTTCTCAATGTTCACTCTCTTATTTTCACACTGCCCCCTCTTAGAAAAAGGGATGAAGAAAACAGAAAGGAGTGATTATTGACAGACCAGACCATAGAGTGCTGGCTAATCAAATGGATACCATAGGGTTTGTGTTAAAGACCCTGTTAAATGTTTGAGAGTATCATCTACATTTTGATAACTTAACATGGCAGGTACCACACTGTTTCTTTTGTCTTTGGGTCAGGGCCCAGCATTCCAAGACATTTCTCTTGAAAAGGGCCTTTGGCTTTTGTGTGTATAATGCTGAGGTAAAGAAGAGGCTATTATTTATTTAATATGTTCTAACTCAGTGCTGCTGTTGTGTGTACTTTCATGTGCAAAGAACAAAAGATTAATTAAAGATGCATTGAACCAATCAATAATAAACCCTTAGTAATAAGAATTCTGAATGAGAGCGCACCGTTTTTTCCTGTTAAGACGTAGCCAGGATTCTTAGACCGTAGATGACATTAGACTGGAAAGCCCATAGGGAAATTCTGTCAGTTTCTTATATTTACATCTTTTTACAAAAGTAATTCAATGTAATTCAAACAAAGACATTCAAAGTGGTTTGAAGGTTTGAATGCACCATTTCAAAGAAATGTCTCTATTGTGCTTATAGGCACCAGAGGCTGTATTACAGAAACTTCCTATCTTAAGCATAAAGCTAAGATAGGACAATTTAAGAGGATTCTTTTCAATTTGGTATTACAGAAGCAAATCCTAACTGGATTTAGGAATCCTATCTTATCTCGAGTTAGCAATCGAACATCGATGATCGACTTTTATGTCTGTTACCTAGCGACTAATGTAACATGTAATCTCGTGAAGTAACTAATTACCTGCTGCCACTGTAACATTACGAGGCTTTAGTCCATAATACTGTATTGTCAGAGTATCTTCGTTACTGTCTTTAGAATATGGATATTAAACAACGTCGTGCTCTGAACTTTAAGCCAGATAAACTGACCAATATGGACAAAAGTACTAGGACAGAGCTGCCATACACAATTATGTGGACAAAAGCATAAGGACTCTCTCTCGCGCGCGCTCGCGCACACACACACACACACACACGCAAACACGCACACACAGTCACACACTTCGCTTTAAAAATCACCATTTGTTGATTGTACCACAAACGGGAAAGCCCCGTGCCGACGGATCAGCCTCTCCAAAGCTGGGCATTATCACACGGCCCATAGTCTAAATAATCAGCTGGCGACAGTTCGGACAGCAGAAGGATTTTCCTAAAGTTAGGAGGGTTTATTTAGCTGCTGTTACCATGGTTACTACACAGTTAAGATAGGATTTTCAAGTTAGGGAGTTTCAGTAATACGGCCCCAGATGTCCGAAGCATTCTAAAAGCTCCTTCACATAGTTTTTACATGGAATGGTTAAAAGACACACTACTTGATGAATGAAACATTGTTTTACGATTGATTTCACAATTCATTAATGTTGGAAAAAGACATGCAGGGCAATGAAAGGGAAAATACAGTTTATTTCCCTAAATTTTCTCTGATTTACCACTATCTTATCATTATCAATATTACATATAAAAACTGAAAAGACACCCTCACTGGTCATTTTGGAAAGTAAATAAAATGGCAGAGTTTGTGACAGTTCTTATCAACACAATTTAACATTGTACACTTGTTTGAGCTTCTCTGCACGTTTTAATGAATCAAAGAAAAAATCCATGGTCTCTAAATGTATTGCCAGTGAGATGTTAGGTAAGATAAGATTTAGTACAATACTTACACTGGACACCACGGACACCTCTCTTATTTCAGACATTGTACATACATTGTTATAATCTCTCTGAAAGTCTAGAAGACTGCTTGTGACAAAAAGCAAAAATCAATAGGTTAGGAATTCAGTATGGTCTTCTCTCTTGCTGTAAGTATCACATGGAGGATGGTGATAAAAAGCCACAAGGCAAACGTCCATGAAACCAGACATCACAACTGCAATATCTGATCAGAGATCTACAGCTTCATTTAAAAGCAAAGGAACCGCATAGGCCCCATGAATTATTTAGAGAATGTAGACAATACGGACTGAAGTCTATTTCAGTAATCTGATGGAGGCAGTGGAGATCACGGTGAACAAAAATGGAAGTGTGTAGGAATATTCACTTTAAGTCTGCCCATTGAAAGTCAAGAAAATTACCCTTTTAATCTCAGTAAATAGTTTTTTCCTGACGTATCTGACATGTTTTGCTTGTGTTACTGTTCCAGGACAAACCATTGGAGAGAGAATGAGATAGAGGTGGCCGGAGAGAAAGAGAGAAATTTCATTCTTCCCTGCTATGACTTTGTAATGTTACATGCTCTTTGATAATGCAAACTACATGCAAAATACAGGAAGAATAATCATTCTATATTTGTAAAGTGACACAAACAACGCTGTAACTAAATATGGAAACATAAATAGGCTTAGTGACCTGAACTGTACTGAATTCGGAGAGAGACACAGAGATAGAAAAAAAAGACCAGACGTATCTGGGCGCAAAACATGTCTTGATGCGACTCAAATGCACCAGAAATGAGCATTTAATTCACTTAAACCGCAACTTCTTTATGCAAAATGTGTGTAGCCTGGGCCACTGACGACAGTGAGAGAGTGAAAAAGAGAAAGAGAAAAAGAGAGAGAGAGTGAGAGAGGGGGGACAAAGCAGACTGATGTGAATTGAGTAATAGGGCGTGGACTTAGAGCAGGACTTCTTAAGACTTTAAGACTTTTTGGATGCTGTGGTTTATAAATAAAAAATAGCCTCACGTCTATTCTTCAGCAAAAACATTTTTCACTCACACTGGGTCCCAGCAGAATACCGCCAGTTAGTATAACGTCCCATCAAACGTCAAACAAGTGGGCTTGTGCAGATTAGCAAAAAAGAATCATTAAAGCGAGGAGTCTGGGGAAGATTCCAAGCTACAGAGCACAGAGTATATAGAGTAAACATTTACTGTGCAGCACCCAGCTAAGCTAATTATTCTATCAGACACAAACTAATCTATATGTGTGTCTTAAGCTTATTCTTTCAGTCCTGCTTGCCACTCCCTCTCTATCTCTCCTCCTTCCCCTCTTGTTGTCAGCTGCAGTAGAATGTATTGATCTCTTCTGCTTACACACACACACACGCACACACTCTCTCTCTCGCTCTCTCTTATTCACCCATCACAGTCCTTTAGGTTAATGAGCAGATAGACTGATGAGCTGCAGACGAAGTGAGGAAGAGAGAGAGAAAAAGAGAGGAGGGGGGGAGAGGAGGGGAAAACTGAGTGGAGGGGTGAAGACAGTGGGCTGTCTGTCAGTTTTCCAGCCTCAGGACTGGCCGGCATTGATCTGACTGTGCTGTAATGGATGACTCTTCCACGGCACAGGCACAGCGCTGGGATGGCGTGGGACATGGCCCTCAGCTAACCGTGGCTCTCGCCTGCTGGCAAAAGCAAACATATCATCCGATGACTGATGTTCTGCCGTTATTTGCTTATACCCCGAAACAATATTATACTGAACAAGACATATTAACAGTCCTGTCAAAGCATTAAATAAAACTGAAGCTCCTGATGAAGCTCTACTTGATATCCCTATGTGATTATTACAGATTATTACAGGGAAGGATTTTTGTTTCAATTTATTCTGTATTTTATATTCTGTAAAAGAGTTGTCAAACTCTGTTCCAGATGGTATATATCAGCTAGTCAATGAAACCAAAATTAAGATTCTGTGAACTTTTCAGTATCTTTTTTGTCAATAAAGTTCTGGTTTCATTTTACGTTATATCACTAATTTCTGAAGACACTGAAAACGAAATGGCAAATTTGATACATTCAGTTAGCAAATAAATGTATTTGAGTAATTTTTACAGCTGTTTTATTACTTGCATCTTGACCATGCAATACGTTTTCTTTGAGGACTATTCTGTTTTACATTATCGTGCATATAACTCTCAACATTAATAGATATTAAAATGTTTAGGCTGATACATTTTCTCAAAGCTGTCATAAAAGGATGTCTGAGGCATCAGACAATATGTTTGTAGCTATTTCAATGTATCAGTTTGACTTTTTGCTGTTCAGAATGCTTACGTCTGGTTCTTATCACCACACTGTGAAAACTAAATTTTTCTGGGCCACTCTGTATGATTTAATTCAAATCGTAACTATTTATTTTTGTAGAAATGTGAATTCTCTGTGAAGCAAACAGCAAAAAGGCAAAATTACAAAAGCTCCAATTATAATTTACAGTGTGTATATAAACAAAATCACCTCCCGTCAAAATATTCACATTTTGTTGCACCGCAGCTGTATTTACTTAATGAAACCTGAAAAAATAAAACAGAATCACTGAGGTGTATAAAGCATCACCCCCCCATTTCAGCACTTTGTGGAACCACCATTTGCCTTACTTGCACTCTTGAGCCTGTTGAAATACTTCTCTACCAACTTTATGTATCTGTGCGATATTTGCCTGCTTTTCTTTACAGAACTGTTCAAGCTCAGTCAGACTGGATGGTGACCAGTGGTGGACTACAATCTTCAATAGGGTTTAAGTCTGGGCTTTGCCATCAGACACGGATTGGCAAGTTTTTCTGTGAGCTTTGGGTCATTGTCATGCTGGAAGGTGAATCTCCTTCCCGGCAAGGGGCCACAGGTTTTCCTTTCTAGAATTTGATGGTATATTGCAACATCCATTTTTCCTTCTATCCTGACAAGAGCTCCAGTCTCTGCTGCAGAGAAACACTCCCTTATAATAGGATGCTATTATTTTAGGTGTGGTGTTCTTTGGATGGTGAGCTGTACAGATATTCTGCCAAATGTACTGTTTGGGGTTGAGGCCAAATAGTTTGATTTTGGTCTCATCTGACCATCTGAACACCTTTTTCAATTGTCCTCAAAAGCTCAAATGAGATTTAATGTGGCTTTGATTGAGGAGCGCCTTTTTCTTGCAACCCTCCCATACAAGCCACATTTGTGAAGCACTTGCATTATTACTATCAATAACACTCTTAAATTCCTGCAACTGCTTCAAAGTTGCCACAGGCCTTTGAAATGCCCTGGTGAAGGTCCTAGTAGTACCACAACCTTTCCACTTCTTAATTATAGATTTTACTGTGCTCCAAGGGATTGACAAAGCTTTTGATTTTATTTTTATCCATCTCCTGCCTGTCCACAACTTTATCCCGGGGATCTTTTGATAATGCCTTGCTGATTGTTCGCTTTCAATTGCTCTACCAAGCACTGGAATGCTCCAAAATTATTATCAAAATAATTACAACTGCTCACAGATAGAAGACAATTAGCTTGGTGTGGAAAGGGTGAGTTGTTTTACCTGCTTGAGTTAAAAGTAATTTTAGGAAGGGAGGTTCCTTACATGTTTTTCTTCAACTTTTTCTGTTTATTTTTTTCACTTGGCATGTTTTTTTTTTTTTTTTTATTTTGTTTGTCTGCAAATCAACTAAATGTGAATATTTTGAAGAGAGTGATTATGTACTATACCCACTTTATACTATGTATCAACATACAGTATATTAGTATAAGTAACTCCAAGCGAGATTTCTCTGAGGTGCAAGCACTCAGACACTTCAAACTCCACAGTTTGGTAGATCTCCAGGAGACCTTTCCAACGAGCCCTCTTTTGTATTTTTAGCCCGAGTAGATCAGGGGTTATTCCCCGAAAACCGTTCACCATCCCTCGGTGTCCCAATATTTTTGTCTCGTGACCTTCCGAGTTGCATATTTCGGTGGGGAATTTACATTTTCTTTAAGGGTAATGCATTTAAGGGTAATGCAAAACAAAGTTTAAAATTAAATTAAAATGTTCTGGGGGCAGATTTGGGGGCAGATTTACACTATAAAAATAGACATTTTTAGTTTTTTTTTAAAAACCAAAACACAATGCGTTTTTTCACTATACACAGTGTTCTTGGAACGTAACCCCCGTGAAAAGCAGGGGATTACTGTATATCAAACTAAGCAAATACATATGATCTCTGTACTAAAACATGTATAACACCTGACAAAAAATATGGAAGCACCACATGTTCACCCAGCTTTTTGCTTTGATGCAAACAAACAAATCACATATTTTTGTTTAATGGCTGAACATGGGTTTAATGGGTTTGTGAACTCCAAGATTATTTGTCTTTGGCACTGTGACCTTGTTTCCTTCTGTTTAGGTGTGTAAGTGCTGGTTTTGTTTGTCACAAACACCTATTTGTTTTTCATCTGTTTTGTTGTACATTTTCCCTATTGCCATCAGTTTTCTATCCTGACACTGAACTGAACAACTCGTATGCTTTGTAAGACAAAATTTCACACTTGAACTTTACAGTGGAAGTGTTTGCACATTGCAGTTATAGCAGTGTGGCTAAATAATGTAACATTACAAGTGCAATAAAGTAACATTAGGATCCATGACACTATAGCAGTGTGGCTAAATTACTTGGTCAACACATGGCAAGTAGAGCCTGATCCCTGCCACAGTATTATTCATGGATTGTAATCTTACATTATTGCACTGCACATGTTTAACCCAATTTAATCTATTTATCATGCATGCTATTAACAAGGATTACTAAAGACACTCCAATGGGTTCAATGAGAATTTACAAATAAATATGGCATCATCTAATCTTTTGATTTAGCCACTGGTCTTTGTCTTTCCTGTGCTGCAGGCTTTCTGAGTCGACCTGCTTGTCCACTTTTCGAGTCACCGGGCTGCTCTGTGTGCTGTGCGAGGAAGCTGAATTCGACAGGTCTCAGTATGCACATCCAGCCTGGTGAGATGCACTCATGAATTCAAAACAGCCTGGAGTCATGCTCCATATTTCATTGAAGTTGAATATTTAAAAAGATCAGCCCACTCAAAACCCTACAAACCTTTCTTACTGAGTCCCTACTGTCCTAAAAATAAAATCTCATATGCCATATTGCATTACATCCGGCTGCGTCAGGCGCACCAGCTCTCTTTCAGGAGGAGACCTGGTAAACAGGCTGTCCCATCAACAAAGCGTATGCTCCTCTAAACGATATTTCCACAGCTACACGGTCAACTCTACGGCTCAAACAACAGATCTGAGACCGGTTTATCCACAAACATACTTCAATACTGGACTTCAATCGCACTGACCTCAGTTCAGATCAGCAGATTTGTCTCAGAATGCTTGTTTAGTTATTGTTACTTTTTCCCCACTTTCTCATTCCACTTAACATAGGTATTGCTGCTGTGATCTGAAATGTCTTGCTGTTCTAAATCTATGTTTATAATGAAGGCATATTACGCATCATGTCAGCAGAAAAAACACATCCCTCATGGGGAAGACATTCCACAGTACAGAAAATTGCGGAACACCTTGTACACCTAGAACACATAGAGCACCTAGTCACTCCAAAAACATGGAGATCAACCGTTCTAATTTGTTAGCTAGCTAGTTAGTTAATGTCACGTCTGGGCCCCTTTGATCATGCCACCATCGCCTGAATACTAGGAATACCCACATTCTGTCTCGTCTCAGTGATGTCACGGTTTTGTGTGTGTGTGTGTGTGTGTGTGTGTGTGAAAGAAGCAAGCCTTATTATGTCTTCAATGCTTTCGGCTCGTGATTGGTTGTCGAGCACCCCTGTAATACGCAGTAGAAAAGCCAGCTGCCACTAAGCTTCTACTCGAGTCTGTTACCATGTTAAAACTCTATCGAATGCCTGTGCTGCTAGAGACCGAAACATGGACTCGTGCCTGTGTGTTTCCAGCTCACTTCTCCTACCAGCCGCGCTCCAAGTGGCAGTTGGAAAGTGGACCAGCACAGGAAAGACAAGCGCGGGACTGAGGTTTCCTTTATGCAGGCACGTGTGTCAGTGACTGTCTCCCTCTTTGTCTCTGCAGGCATGATTGGGTGAGAGAGATCTCACCACTAGCAGCCACTAGAAGGCGTCACTGCAAGTGAGCCTTCTAAACGCTTGCTTCCTGTGGTGTTTTGCATCTAGAACTCTCCGATAAGCAGCCGAGTAAAACCCACCTCTTTCGAGCGTGGGTTCCCAAGGGAGTGAAGGACCTCCAGGAACAACCCCTGCACTAGTGTTATGTTTAACATGTTTCGTTTGGAGCTCATTCCCCTGCTTGCATTCATTAAAGCTCAATTTGGTTTAAGCCTATCTCCCGCAGTTGTGTCCCCCTTGCAGGCCCGACATGACAGTTAACATAGAGTAAGCTGCTATAGTTATAACTAACTAAACTGATGTATCTGGTGAAACTGTAAACAACCATATACACAATTAAAACAGCAACATTCTCAGAGTAATAATTACTTAACTTTAGGTGTTAGGGTTAGTGGTAGGGTCTGGGAACATTTTGCTGCCCAAACATAATTTTACATTTACATTTATGGCATTTAGAAGATGCTTTTATCCAAAGCGACCACCATTCCCTACCTACAGGGGGGCAGTCTCCCTGGAGCAACTTAGGGTTAAGGGCCTTGCTTAGGGGCCCAGTGGTGGTGCTGAAGGTAGGTTTCGAACCCTTGACCTCTTGGTCCGGAGGCAAGTCTGCTAAGAGCCTCAAGTCAATAAGTGACAATAAGTACAATAATTTTCCTAGACCCTACCACTTTAATGTTATTTCACATTTTCACAAGAGAGTGTTATGACAACTGACACTTTTCAGAATTAGCACTTGGAAAGGTCTGGATGTCAGTTGCCAGAAAATGTAGGTGCTGTATATCCTTATGAACTATGCCCTTCTGTAAAGCACACAACAAAACTCATTAAGATACGGTATTGTCAAGTTCATGCTGTGTTGGTGTTTACCATCTGCCAGGTGGTATACTGTACTGAGAATAGAAACCTTTTCAGTGCTTAGCATATGATTTTGAATAAAAGGTGCCCTTCTACAGCGTGATATTTTTCACAGAGATGGACCATAACAGTAGGGGAAGACTGGCTACTGTTCCAAATATGAGGACCTATCACAGAGGTGCGAAGAGAACCATAGATGGGCAGTGAAGAGGCCTTTTGTGCAATCCAATCTATTATCCAGACATTGACATTTACACAATACAAATGCTCCTTCTCCCCCACTTGACCTAAGCGTTAACCCCATGTCCGCTTGCTGCGCGACAAGGCACTCATGTTCTATTCAGGCTGACTCCTCCCAAGCCTCTTGTGTTACTAATAAAAAATAATAACAATAATGTCAACCTCCACTGCACATTTAATCAAATCTGTTGGGCCTAATCCCGCACAGGCCAACAAAGCCCAGGCAGAAACAAATGAAGCTCAATACGGAATGAATGGAGGCAAGGTTGAAGGTCGCATGCTTTTAATTAAACTTAAACAAATTGCATCAAAAGAGGAAAGATGAATTGTTCTAACTCTTAATCTCAAATGGGACTTGTGGCATAGGCGATAAGAGCAGATGCTTGGTGCCATTCTGCCACTGTTTTTTTCTCTCTCTCTCTCTCTCTATCTCTCTGAAGTTATTCTGCAATAAAAGGAAAATTCTGCACATACATATTTACCCTTTTAATGAGACAACTCTCCAGACAGTGCTACCCATGCATGGATGCATGACTAACTAAAAAGTCACTTGGACTTATTAAATTACATTGAGCTGAATGAGCTCATGGATAAAAAATCGCAACATTTAAGGTATGATATGAATTTTTGTGGTAATAAAATTCAGAGGAAAAAGGCCTCTCAAGAGATGTAATTGCAGAAAACATGTTAAAGTGTTTACTGGCTCAAATGCTTGATGTGAAATTTAAAGGAATGGTTTCGTCAGCAATGCGAATGCTACATATAATAAATGAAAGCAAACAGCCACCAGTTGGCAAAATGAAAATAATATCATGCTGATTAACGACTTTGCACTCACTGTTAGTCGAGGCAGACAACAGTCTGCTTTGAATCCTTTGTTTTTTGTGATGAATTGAATCACTGCATTTCAATATATCTATTCTATAATATATCTATAATATATCTATGTAGCCAACAGTAGTTTACCTTAGTTAATTCCTGGAGAAGTTACAACGAGTGTTTCAATTCAGATGGATCAAACGGATCAAACGAGTCATAAAACTGTACAGTGAATAGTTTACATACATCAGTCTTAAAGTTCAAGCAAAAAAGCAGCATGTTTAATTCTAAGAGATAGGGAGAGGATGGAACATTGTCATGTGCAAATAATATTGATATTGTGCTAGATATAGAATAGATATAGAATATAGACATAAAACCACAGAATA
>JBBPDC010000038.1:15654844-15666368 GCA_037974485.1 Hemigrammopetersius urotaenia
GAGAGGGGGGGTGTGGGTGTGTGGGGGGGAGAGAGAGAGAGAGAGAGAGAGAGAGAGAGAGAGAGAGAGAGAGAGAGAGAGAGAGAGAAAGAAACTGATAGGAACTGTCAATGCGCAAAGTCGGATTTGCACATGAAAACCAAAGTGTTGAACTTGAGCGTTTCATTATTTCACTGTACGGGGCTGGAAGAGGAAGATCAGAGCCTGCACCGTCTCCCTGATCTATTTTAACGCTACACATCTCTCCTCTCTCTATTCAAAGACAGGTAATTAGCTTTTAAAGAGGCAATGTTGGAAAGCGCTGCTTTTGTGCACTTCTCTCAACTCGGCTCTCCGCTGCGCACGTGCACGCCTGGACAGAACAGAGAACAGGGAACAGAGGACTGGGGAGGCGGCTTAATCATCAGAGCCCGGAATAAAATGAGGAGAAAATATTTCTGAAAGTGGAACATGCTTAAGAAAATAGATAAATATATCAGAAAATATAGGTCCAATAACAGACAAATTCACCAAACATTCCAAACAGTAATGCCCTGAACAGCAGGAGACACTCAGTTTGGAAGAATGGCGTTTGATCAAAATAAACATTCTTGTTCTCCAGGAAGAGGTCTAATTATCGAACTCAGTGATAAATAATCTTTCTATCTCAGCTTGGGGCCCTGACTCTGCTTTGACATAAAAAGGTTACATGTCTCACTCTTGTCCTTTAATCCCATTCTGCCATCTTTCCAAAGCCTCAGCCCATTGTTCCCATCCCACTTGTTTGCTAGTGGGGGCTGGATCAGGGGGATTAGCCATGTCTCTCTCTCTCTACTGTTTGGCTTGGTCTTTCCCTCCCTTTTCTCCTCCTCTGTTGAACAAAAGTAGATTTAATCCATTAAAGGTGTTATAATCCAGCCAAAATGGAATGGCAGAGTGGATGGGGCTTGCAGTTCTGAATGCATTTTAAAGAGAGAAGAGGAGTAGTTAAGAGAACATAACATCTCTCAAACTGTACTTTAGTTCTCAACCTTTTTACACCATGTACCACATCAGAAAAGGTGTGACTCTCCAAGTACCCCACTATGACTGCTGTCACAGTCCACGGAGGAGACAAATTAATGTGAGAATATTATTCATTGTTGACTGTTGTTGACCACAGCCACACTGAAGCACTAGAAGTGGCACTTTAACTTAAAATCTTGCAGGGGTTGTCCTCATTTGGAGCTTCTGTGTCTCTGGGATGGCAGGTGAGGCTTCAAACATCACATGAGGCTTTGTTCTATGATCATAATTCGTGGCGAATCTCCAACATTTAGAATATATACACATCACAGTGTTTAGAACATAAAACGGTCTATTTTTAGTTGTTTAAAAGTCAGAATAATTATCATGCCACTGATTTTTCTAGGTGGGCTGAAAAGCATAATATGAGACACTAGTGCACATGGTTTAAGGCTTTAACATTAGAAAATAATAAGTAATGCATAAACATGAAAAATCACTCTGGGTTCTAAGGGTTGCTTGTAAACAGGCTCATTTTGAAACAAAAATAGGAATGGCAAAATGTACTTAAAATCCCCTTTTAAAGATCTCATGGTTAAGATTTTCTAACCAAGTTTGATAGTGATGTTTTTAAATACATTTCCTATTTTTCCTCATTTTCAGAGATTCCTCTCCATATTGCTAGAGGAGTATCACTGCTCTCATGGGCACCATCGGGCAAACTGGGCCGATGATAAATTTGGGCCGGTGTGGAATCCTGTCAGTCCCCTCACACCACCACACCCCTGGGAACGACAGCCTGGACAGCACAACATTCTGTGGCCCCCTAACCCCTTGTGACTTTCATATCTGGCCCACTTGATATTGAAGCTGAATAGCCCTGCCATAGAATAACATGGAATTAAATATACAGTCAAAAAACATATCACAATGTATTTTTACATATAAATCATTATGGAACATCATTAGTTAGTATTTTAAATCCTGAAGATAATTTACTAATTTACACACACAAAATAGATTGCTAGCTAACCTAATAGTCATGCTGGCTTGTGCTGTTAGAAGTGAATGGCTAGATTTCTTTTTAATGCAAGTCTTGCAAGAATGTGCCTTGTTGCACTTTTACAAACGAAGACTTTAATTGGCCACGTCCCGTGATTACAACTGGCTGTTACTTAACAGGGGGCAGGACTGCATGTTTGATATGCCCTCACCAACATGGGGGATTTAAATCTAAATGTTAAATATGAAAAATATATGTTGCACTCTAAATGTGAAACTTCACAATGACCCTTCGTTTGCCATAACATTTCCAGGAAAAAAGGAGTTATACCGTTCACCTTGGACAAAAGTAATGGGACATATGTTCCGAGCATACACTTGGGCAAGGCGTCCCAATACATTCTGCAGTCTTGGCTTTTTCTTCTTTGAGTCTGAAGATGTTGGCAAGTCTCACACACAACAGAAATTCTTATCATGTGATACATCTACTCACGTTATGCACGTCACAAATCAAGTTATGCGTGCTGTAATTATTTTCGTATTTTTTAACGGACCGGATTATGTTGCAGATCCAGTCATTTAGGTCAGGATTGGACCGATGCATCTCTAATAGCATCAGCTCCAGTTTCCAGTGTTTAAAGAAAAGCCTTTAAAGAGTGCCAACCTAATACTAAGGTTGATGTAAAATGCTCTCAACATGCCTGCCCTAACAAGAACACAGTGACCATGGGAGGACACGTTGCATTGCCAGGTGCGCTGCTTCAAATCTTGGAATATTGATGTACCCTGAAGTAAAACAGCTGTCCACCTGCTGTGAGATGCTTCTGTTGTCACAGTTTCACAATAAGGGACAGATCCCACTGACTCGCCAGCCAGGAGGGAGATGAAGTGGAGTAAAGTGACCACAGAAGCAATAATAATAATAATAATAATAATAATAATAATAATAATAATAAAAATAAAGCTACCAAGGCCACAAATAGGTACTGCTTATTCTTATGTGTAGAAATACGGTGAAGGTACTGTAATAAAAATAGTATTGGAAAAGGAATATATTAGCGGGAACCAGAACTCTATGAATGAAACAGACGAGCCTACAGTTGTTCAGAACATATGCGGAAGAGATAATGTGAGATAATGTCAATGCCAAAGATATGACCTGTATTGCAGCACAGTGTGTATACACAGTATGTCAGAGTTGTTAAAAAGTTATTAAATTTGTATATAGTGATTACAAAAAGTTTACTAATGTCATTTTGTGAGGAAACGTGTATTTTTCTTCTTTTAAACAATGGCTGGAGTGTTTCAGACTGTCATTGCATTGCAGGTCTGAAACACAAATTACCTTGTACACTTCCGCATTCCTGATCCTATCACTGAACACAAGCTCACTGACCCTATTGTAAGAAAAAAAAAGCGCCCTGGTTTCCATTCCTGTGCTTTTTGAGCACCCTCAGTGCAGTCTGGTGGGAATTCTTCTCCAGGCTTTCACCACACAACGACACATCACAAAAGAATTTTCCCTTTTTTGTAAAATATTTATGAAGGAAACTAAAGAAATTCATTAAACTGTCCCTAAACCAGGGTGTCCAAACAGTTTCTGGGGCCAGTGTACAAAACATGATCATTCCAAGGTCGTAGTGACAATACTGTGTTCACACACTTCTCCATGCCAGTGCCATTTGCAATTATTTATATAAAAATGTTGACCAAAGTAGCAAACTGCCCTCTGGAGGTAAAAACGGACAACACATAAGCAGTGTTGTGAACATATGTTAACACTATTATTCTAAAGATGAATTATTTAATAAACAAAAAGGCCAAATAATGTAATTCAATGCAACACTGCAATTGCATATGCACATGGGTAAATACGCGCACGCACACAAACCTCCTCTGACTACAAGCAATCAGTGGGCTGAACTTGCAATTTGTATCAGTGTATTGCATTAATGAGCTCTCCCATCTCAGGCCAATTTGAACACAAACTCCAGAGATGCTAATGGGGAACTTGCATAAAGGAGACACCAGTGCAGATCTTATTGTCTGAGCAAATCGTGCATAGTTAGCGCAAACCACGGCATGGTTGATTCACTGTTGTGGGCATCTATCTCCCAGACTTATTTAAACAGCTTTCTGTCTTTGCTGCACTCTCTCCATATCTCCCGCCTCACTTTTTCTCCATCACATTGCTATTCTGCTCATTTCTGTTCATTAGATTCCTTCCCTGGCCAAAACATGCACTTGGCAGTGCCAGCATGAAAATGCAGACACACACGCGTGCTGATTTAATTTGAAAATAGAAGTTAACAAACAGCAGCCTATTTGGCTTTCTCCCTATGATAAATGTAAAACTCCTGCCAAGAGCATCATTGCTCTCGCATGGGATTGTAGAAAAGGCCATTTGCCTGCTAGTGCAAACTAGCATGATGGGCTGATGTGTGACTGTGTTAAAAAAATTCTAAACATGCAAACTGCTTTAGTTTTAGACCTGGGTTAGGTTTACCACTGATGATCTCTAACAAGAGGGTGAAGTTGGAGGGAGCGGGCATGAAAAAGAGAAACGGAGAGAGAGAGAGAGAGACTGATGGTGGTCCGTTGATTTCTTGAGACCGATACAAAATGTCAAGCAAAGCAATTGCAAAGCTGGAATCGTGTTCTTTTGCTTTCTGTTAAGTGCGCCACTATGTACTTTTAGCCCTAATTCTATCACTCAAATAGAAACAAGCTCAGCGGTGGGTTGTCACAAGTTATATGTGGCAAGCAAAAGGCTTAATAGTGTGAAGAGAAAAAGAGAGAACATATGAGAGAGAGAGAAAGAGAAAGAGAGAGAGCGAGCGAGCGAGCGAGCAAAGTGCTAAGATGCATAAAGCACTACCAAAACCAGCCGTTAGCATCCCTGATGGCAAAATGTTGGGAGCATGCTGGAAATGTGCTTTAATGGTACAGATGACGATGCGGGATGAGAGCATGTTAATAACAGTGAACTGTGGGGAAGTCCCGCTGTGGGTCATTCCGAGACGGATCAGAGAGGCAGTCTCGCTTAATTTATACCTTAGAGGGAGGTGATCACAGCTTGGGCTGCCCTATTAAACTCTCCCCGCCTGGGGCAGTAGAAGACCAGGCACTAAAGCCCCAAGGCCTGGAAGAAAAGGTGAGAGGGGATTTAAAGAACATGGGTAGGTGAGAGCCGCCCCAGGGCCAAGCGTCATGACACCATCACTAGATGCCAGGGGGCAGAAACAATAATCTGGGGTTAATCATCATGTGGTTTAATTACGAGGGTTAGTGGAAAGTGGACCAGGAATGTAACAGTTATTGCTATAACTGACACATTGGCCTAAAGTTCAGTTAAATTAATTATCAGACTATTTTAAAAACCCATAAAATGCAAGTGATCCTGTAGTGTTTCGGAACTCTCAAGTGGTCATTTATAACTTTTTGTTTCAAATTCCCTCAGTCATTCATCATCACAGGACGATTCATTACAATAACAAAAAGAGACAATCATGTGCTAACCTTAATAAATCAGGCAATGGCTTTAGAATGTAGCTACAAGCCTAAACATCCCCACAGCAGCTGTTAGAGCAGTGATTAAGAAGTTCAAAAGAACCAGAGCTGTAGTGAACTGGCATGGAAAAGGGTTCATGCATAGTGAGGAAGATGTTTAGAGGCAAACATTTCGCCAATGATCACTTTTCAGGGTCACCAACACTTTAAAAAAAATACCACTCCATGGCCACAAACTATTTACAAGAAAAAAAGGATCTACCTTAGAGGGCCTGGAGTTATCTAGGCTTTCCTGTAACTGCTGGTTAAATTGTGTAAACGATACACCTTAAACGTGGAAAAGTAGTCCTGGTCGGTGAAGTGTTGGGGCACGAGCTGCTATTTTGTGCTAAGATTACCGTTTTAAACCCTGAAACCACTGTGGCCACACTGAGTGACGGTCAGTCTTAAGATCTTATCACTCAAACCACTTGACAGGGTGTTCTTGGGTGCATGTGAACATATACAGTAGGGAAAATAATTATTTGATTTTAAATTAAGATCAGGAGTATCTGTAATTGATAGCTTGATTATAATCTGTGTGCAACATGGCAGTCAATGGCAGGTGTGCCGGCACCCACACAGAACAGCACCACACCTGCCCGTTCACCCGTGATTATATCAAAATTAAATACGCACCTGCCCGGCCCTGTCCGTTACCCGCCTGGGCCCGTTAACCCTCCACCCGTTACCCCCCTGGGCCCATTAACATTCCGCCCGTGGCCGCGATAAATTACACACACATTAAAAGCATTCTATAGAAGCAGAACTGGCCTCCCAGGACGCTTTGCATGTGGAGTAAGTGGCCGGTTGGCCCTTTTTCTGTGTTTTTGGGGAACACTAGAGGGGGGTAGATGTTACGTAATGTTATAAATTATTTATTGTGAGGGTGTGTGTGTTAGTTGTGTTAAATGTTGGGTTGAATGTGAGCCTTCTCTCCAGTCACCCTCCTCCAGAGTCGTTAGAGTTGTGGAGTAGTACCTGGGCATGCTAGTGGAGCCACAGTACTCTCCAAAGTCTGTTTTGAAACTGTTGGCTGAGAATAACAGGACAACAATAACAGTGTCTCTTCAACTTTTTCTCTCACGCTCACTATGATATCATCCACAGTCCCAAGTTTGAGCTGCGTCCTGCGTTCTAGGATCATAAATCCAGTGGAAGAAAAATCCTTGGAGCGCACTGAGCACAATGTGATAATGACAGTTATCTAACACATAGATATTTTTTGCTTATATGTTACTTTTGCAGGCTACAATACTGGTTTGATTGACCTGCTACCCGCCTGTATATAATTAATTACCTGCCCAATCAAATAGTTATTTACCCCTCTGTACTTTTTTGTTGTGTAAAAGCTGTGTCATGATGTTTGGTGTGTAAAAACGAGTCATGATTTAAGACATTGCTTGGCAAAGTCCAAAAAATAAAGAGGAGCAGAATAAAATAAAACATTTGAAGCTTGAAAGTGTTGAACGCAAAAGACAACAAATAGCAAGTCTGGAAAACACTGGAAGTTTCTTGTTCAATGAAGATGCATTTTAATAACAAACAAAATCTCTTTGTCATTCATTTCAAACTACTTAAAGCGTATTAAAGTGTGCTTACAGCACTTGCTAAGTGATGTAATGTAGGTTACATACTGCACTGTTATGTCATTTTCTTTTAACTCCGGCATAAAGAAACAGACTTAAATATTCACGATGTATCGCAACAACAGCATCACTCACACCACACAGCTCTTTCTGCATGGGTTGTAGTAATTCCCAGGCGCTCTATAGGTCTCCCCAAGGTACCAACCTAAAAGGGTGAGAGCTAACAAGTGCTACTCCCCTGACATATGTAGCTATTCAGCACATCTCTAGCTAGCTGCTGCTCACAAAACTTCACACAACCTTTTCTTTATCGACAGGGAAAAATAAATCCTCACACTGAGAGCATGATCAACTCTGCCAAAAGTGGTCCAATGACCCCAAGCCATGGTGGCTCTAACTCTCTTAGGATTATTGCATAAATAGCTTCACTGTGTTACTGCATGATTGTATTGACATGAATAAATGGACAAGAATGTAACAAAATACAAAGAATGGCTTTTCTCTACAAAACAAACCCAACTTATGAACACAAAAGAGCATCAGACTTTAAGTTAAGGTTATATCATTTAAAACAAATGTCTTAGTTTGTTTTAATAGGGGTTATACCAGTCAACTAGTTGTTCAAAAAAGCGGTTAGGTAGAGGACCTAAAGGAAGCTCTTTAATAGCTTGTGATCAAATCACCACATATTTCAGAATTTTCCTTTTCATGGCGATGCACTTCTGTACACCTCTTTCATTCAGTATAGTGGTAAATAAACAGCCTAAATGCTAGTAGCAAATGTCTCATTCTCTTTCAGTAAAGAGCATTGAGCCTTACAGAACAGAAATAGTTTGAATAGACTGAAATGTTTCATACAATCCCAAAATGTAGCTTGAAGCAATTATTATCAAGTAGCAGAATAACCTTGCTTGTTTACTGACTAGTATACTTTGTGAGTTTGTTTTGGTGAAGCACACACGGTGCTAAATACTTCAATGCTGAAAGTATAACCTAAACAGTGTGGATCAGGAGCTTTGGCTTTTGTCCTAATATACACTGCTGTCTTTTCTGCTGCTGTACTTTGGACACTGGCATTGATATTGACTGTTCTATAAATCAATGCAACTGCTATTCTATTATAGTAAAAAAATTGAACAAAAGGCCATGGAGGGCTGGGAGGGTGTCAGAAATGTAACTTTTCTTGAACATCACATTTTACTGTATGTCATCATCCAGCTTCAGCAGTATGTCAGCAGCAACTTCAGGACAAAGCATGCAGGTCCTCTCAGGGCAGAGGTGTATTCATTATGACAGATACGCATCATTTACAAAGATGTGAACAGTGAATGAGAACAGTCAAAGCAAAAGATTTCATATGAGGAAAACAAACCAAAAATAAATAACTGAGCAACACGGCTTATAAAGTGAATGTAGACTGAGTGTGAAACTCCCACAGTGGCTGCAGGGTGTGGGACGGATCACCCCACCCCACGTGGACATCGGGCTAATGTGTCCGGGAACAATCTCTGTTGTGCCTCCCAGAAGCACCGGCTTGAGGACAGATAGCAGCAGACAAGCCACTGTGGGAGGGTTTCGTCTGGGCACAAGCTCCAAGATAAGAGGTAGGGTAAAATTCAATTAGCACACAAAAAAAGCATGGAGTCTTGCTCATCTAGCTCTCTCCAACAATACTGGTCGCTGTTCAACCCTTCTCTCTTTCCATTAAGGCTGTGTGCTGTTTGAATGCGGGCCAGCACTGTGACCCATCTGTTGAAGGTAGTGGCAGCTAGGGCATGCAGCGTCAGGCAGATTGGTTTAGGAACACCAGGGAGATGGAAAGAGGAAGCTGGCAGATTTTTACCATGCTATCACCATGCTAACTGCAGATTTCACGCCCTAAGCTGCGCTTATCCCTTATCTATACTTCTCCTCGTTCACCTTTCAGCCACCACTCTCTTCAATCTCCATATTTTAGCCACTGCTATGGAGAGGGTCTTCACATCTCTCTATTTTGACCTCCTTATCTTGAGCCCCTTCCTTCCCTTCCTGATTTTTTACGCTCCGGCTCCTCAGTAATGTTGTCTTACTTCTCCCATTGTCATTCCTCTCAAGCATTTACACTTGACTTACTCTCACAATTTGTAGAGGGCTCCTGTGCCAGGAATAACCAGTACTGTCCTGCATTAGGACCAGCATGTAGAATAATTCTGCACACTGGAAGTAGGAAAGGGGAGCAATCAGAGATTAGAGACCCCCTACAGATCACTCAGAACTTTCTAAACAGCCTGATTAGCTCATGACTGTCTCTCCAGCACATGCCTGCATTCTTCCATTTCTCTTTCAACCCTGCTCCAGCACAGACCACAATACACTGCACCACTGAGACAAGAGAGAGAAGGCGAGAGATAGAGAGAGACAGGAAGACAGAGACAAAGAAGAGGATGGAAAAAATGAAAAAGGGGTGCAAGAGTGAGAAAGGGAGAGAAACAGAAACAGAAAGACAGTGAGGAGAAAGGCAGAAATGGCAGAAAGGAGAGAGAGAGAGAAAGCCTGATACTGTTATTTTATTGAGGTAATGTCATCGCTAGCCAGTGAGGGGACACTGCAGACAGACAGAGAGTGAAAGAGGGTGGTGGGGGATTAGAGAAAGGATGAAAAAATAAGGTTGATACATCAAAGGAGGGAGAGAAACAAAAAGAAAGAAAAGGACAGACAGCTCAGTGCACTTAGAGACCTGGTGTAAAGAATAATCTACTCTGAATGCAGAGAGAGCAACTGTGTGTGAATGGCCTCTAGCAAGATAGGCAAAAATTATGTTGCTTGTCTTCTTCTCTCTTTTTTAGTTAACCACACATGATGCCAAATCTACCAACGTGAAGCAAATTACTCTTCAGCCATAGTTTTAACATCACCCAAGCCCCGACTCTACAGCAGTGGTCCACAAATATGTGCACAACGGCATAATAGTGAAACCTGACTGCCACATCCATGAGAAAATGGCAAAACTGTTTCATTAAAACCAAATAAAAACAAGAAAGCAAAAAAATGAAGTACTTTTATGAACTGTAAAGTAACAGAGATGTCGTACCTAGATTACAACTGGTTGAAGTATGTAGCACCATTAACAATGAAAATACAAATAAAGAACTAAGTATCGACCAATACTCGTTAGTTAAGTCCTTTGCCAACTAGATGAGGACGAGTCTGAGGTTGTGCCTGCTGTAACACGATTGTGCGGATCACTGCTCTAGAGTTATAGCAGCTCTCCAGCGGAGCGGGCAGTTCTGAGCAGAAGGTGAGAGGACAGGCTAATCGGAGCAGGCCACTGTGACACAGGCTTGCTCATTAAGCCCTGTGCTCATGCTTTCAGCTGCTGCGTCATGAGCGGTCCAGTACAGTGGTAAAGGCAAGGCTTCCACTCTGGCCGTATTCCGAATCTTCACTATCGCCACTCAGTACATGAGAAAGAGGAGTGAGCCTTTGACCTATGGACCAGATCTGCCAGATCTGCGTGGACCAGCGTACAACTCAAGCCCTGCTGTTGTATGATGGTTAAAATGACAATTCAGTGGACAAATTTCTAAAATTCATTGAAAACTGTAAGACACCTCACTCATAATGCCGTGTTCCTGTTTCTTGTCTTTACTCAACAAACCATGCCACACTACAAGATTTATCCAGAGCAAAACACCTCATGCTTTCTTGATTATGATCACAATTTTGTGGAGATAAAGACCCTGAAAGTTCTGGCAACCTCACATATTTTTCTTTTTTTCCCCTACTCCACACAGCTGATCCAGACCATGCTAAGCCCGTCATTAATGAGTTGACTCAGGTGTGTTTAGACACAAAACAGGGGTTTCCGTGACTGGAATACTTGCATTCGGATAGGAAATGGAAAGGAGATTATAGCAAGTAGAAAAAGATTGGGAAATATTAATAAATATGTAAAGAAAAATCTGAAAAATAAAAGATAATCACAACATTTAAGCAACGGTAAATTACTTGATTTTTTCTATAATGGTATTACACATTTACAGTGCACTGTGTCCAGCTCCACAGCAGGCAAACATGTTTAATAATTAACCTGCTCCCACTGAAAACACCCGTGTGGCTTTAAGATACCCACACACCATCAGCACTGACCTGCGAGGGTTGACACACACCCGTTCATTAGCACCGGCGCTCGCACTCTCTTACACACATGCAGGCATACACACACACACAGTCTCCCATGGATGTGCATTAATATTCAACACCTCCGCTGTGCTGGCTTTAATTAGCTCATCACCACTCTATAAGAAACATCTCCCTGCTTACAACAGCCCCACACCAGAACAGAACAGAACACACACACACACACACACACACACACACACACACACACACACACACACACACACACACACACACACACA
>JBBPDC010000038.1:15668651-15679805 GCA_037974485.1 Hemigrammopetersius urotaenia
CACACACACACACACACACACACACACACACACACACACACACACACACACACACACACACACACACACTTCAAACCATGAAAAGCATAATTCTGTCTCACACAGACGCTAAAGAATTAAAGATTCAAATAACCGATCGGCCATTTGAAAGGGACATAAATTAATTGTTAGTTGTTAATATGGTAGTCAGTTTTCTTTACAATTATGAAATCATTAAAACTGATCTTTATAACAAGCTGGTACTGAAACAACGTTGGAACCTTCATATCGATCCCATATATCAGCCAATACATATGAATCTGTTAGGCCAAACCCCCCGCCCACACACACACACACACACACACACACTCACCCACACATTTTTCTATGTCCAACAAGGACCCTTCTAATACACACAGGGTCTTTTGTGTGTTTTGGAGTTTCAAGTAGTGTAAGTGTGTGGTAAATGTGAGTGCATGTTCAGTGTTCAGTCTTCGTGCACAGGCACTTCTTGAATTAATCACTCACCCTAATGAAATCCAAGGTTTGTGTGTGATGTGCAGATGATGTATGACTGTGAAATACCAATAAATCATTAGTTTTGACAGTCCAACTTTTAGAACAATGACATGTAGCATCAATTAAAGAGCGGATGGAAGAGAGAACAGCGCACCCCCTCTTCTCTTTCTCTCCCTCCGTCTGAGAGCCCGTGATTAACTATTGCTTTCTCTTTTCTCTGCTTCTGTCATTTCTGCAGGAAAAGGAGGAAAAATGAGGCAGGGTCCTCCAGCGTTGATGGTAATCTCTAATAAAGCCTCTTAGACTACTGGAACACTGGATAACCTCGCAAACGCTCCATTCATTATCATCAATCAAGTTCAGAAGGCAAATCATGAAGGCCCCTCCTCAAAGTTCTTCTGACAAGTTCAGCCACCATGAGTTGAGTCCTGAAACGATGTCTGGATCTGCTATAATGCTGAACTGAATGAAGCAACACTGTAGTAACTTGTCAGGATTCTGTGAATATTTGCTTGTAAATATTTGCTTGAAAGAAAAGCCTTGTATCTGATAGATAATCTCAATACCCATTTAAATTTTATTACTGCGTCAGTCACTATTCAGTCTGCGCACAAAGGAACTCCGGTGTAGTCTGGAATTACTTGTCATATTACTAATTATTGTTATTTCATTCAATTGTGTTACATAGTGAGCATAAAATTCTATAAGCAAGATACATTTTATTCAAACATAAAATAATCCTACAAGATCTTTTTCTTGATTGGTTTAATCAAAACAACGATAAAGTGGGATGGATGTGTTTATATACACACATGCGCACACATTTATTTGATGCTATTTAGCAGAAAGCATAACTTGATTCTGTGGCAGCATATCTGCTGTCCGGGCTGGGTAGGTCTCCAAACACCACTGTTTCTTAAAGCCCGTTAAAACAGACAGGGGCAATTACTTTGACACTAAAACATATTTGGAAAAGTTCATATTTCACTTCGTCACCCTTCACACTCGCAGTCCAGTCTCTTTCTGACTCCAATACTGCAGGTCGCCTCAGCATGCAGAGAACTAAAAAACTCTATTTCCATCATGACGCCTCCTTCACAATATAAAAAGATTCTGTCAGCAAGAAATTTAAGTTATTTGAAGATAGAAAAGCATCCAATTTGAGAATCACACTACAGCTGTGTCCGAAAAGTGCACTCGTTCACTACATAGTGTTTGCTATATAGTGAACAAGGGAAGGTGATGTTTAGTTAATTTCAGACACTCGGGATGTTAAGTTTTTACTAACTGTTGCTTAAAAAAATTTATCTCTGTCGCATAAACACACGTCTCGTCTCTCTAGTTCAAACACAGCCCGCGCATGAGGCGGGGTCTGGTGGACATGGGGACAGATAGATCTGTCCGGGGGACACTACCAGAGCTGTACTGGCCATAGGGTCTACTGGGCAGAATCCTGTCTGTCAGCCCGGATTGCGTACCACACCCACCCTGTACCGTGGCTCCCCCACCATCTCTCCTCCTTCCACCTCGCTCCTCTTCTTGATTTTCGCTTGATAACAGTAGTGTGCAATGTGCCCGAAAAGTGCACTCGTTCACAATGTAGGGCAGTGGTCCCCAACCTTTATTTCATCACGGACCCGTCTGATATCAGAAACTATTTTCACAGCCCGGCCTTTAAGGAGTGGCAAATAAATATACGTATACGTATTTATATAAATAAATGATACGCATAAAAATGGGGGTATTTTAAAAATACAATGGGGTATCTTTAAAATATAATAATAAATGTAAATCCAATGTGTACTCTCAGCTTTATTAACAGCATTTTCATAACGAGCCAACAACATAACACAGTAACATCCACAGTTTTTTTTCCCTGTGCAGCCCGCAGACTGGTACAAGGTCATGTGGTTGGGGGCCACTGATGTAGGGCACAGTAAAGGAATCCCGTAGTGTATGATGGTATATGTACGGTATTCATGTAGTGTACAGTGTCTGGATGTCGCGCTGCGATTTTGTAGTGTACTAACTAGTGGGTGAAATTGACAGTTGAAATTTCGGACACCGCTACAAAATGACTGACTCACTACATAGTTCCCTACATAGGACACTTTTCGGACACAGCTTAAAGAGGAATGAACCATGTTTGTCTGCCTTGCCAGAAACAGGCATCTGACGCAGAGTATGGTATGTTCTGAAGTTTTGCACTGAGAGGCTTGGTGAGACTGAAACTTAGTGCTACTGCTTATTACTAAGCTGTACACTTGGTAAAAAAATGTTTCTGAGCAGACTGGTTAACAAGCAATTGCAATTGAATCAGAGTGACAGCATTCTAAAAGTTGCAGCCACACAATGCACATTTACATTTACGACAGTCTCTCCCTGGAGCAACTTGGTGTTAAGGGTCTTGCTCAGGGACCCAGTGGTGGTAGTGGTGCTGAAGGTAGGATTCGAACCCACGAGCTCTTGGTCTGGAGGCAAGTATCCTACCCACTACTCCACCGCCCCCACCACATCAGACTGCACATAATCATCCATGGGTAAGGCGCCTGTGCAGATCCTAGAAGCCAAATATAGCAGGTTTTTGGGACTCCACAAACATGCAATGAGAGCAATGGAGCATGTCTGCTTTATTGCTGTTTTGAAATAACATCCCTAGGCATTCTACAGCATGAAGAGCTAAAACTATTACACTGTAAACATCTTCATGTTGGTGATAATTATGCCAAAGCTGTGAACATTATTTTGCTAGGTGGTTCTGTATATTAGAGGTTTAGTCCAGGCAGCAGCTAAAATAAAGTGCGAAAAGGTCGCCCGAATGATTCAGGGAGTCTCATTTGGCTCAGGCATTAATGCTCAGTTTTAACAAAGGGTTTGGGAGATTCATTGATCGATGATTATTCAAACAATTTTCTGCAATTGATTGAAAAAATATATACAAATATGTCATAACTTAACAAAACACATTTGATAGATTTCAGTTACACACGCACATGATAGCTGAATGCTGATGTAGACACAAAACATTACAAATTTCTCAAGTCTATTAGAGCAATGTCTGCTTGACGTTTCATGTAAGTTTAATCAAGCGATTAAGATTAGGCCAAAGATTCCCACATTGTGGCATGCGTCCATCAAACGTGTTCATAAAACCATGGCACGCTCTCTCATTCGTCCAGCTGTGAACGTTCTCCGGGTTTAATTTGCCGAGTGCTTGCTGACCTTTTCCCAGCCGACTGCAAATCAATTTCAAGCTCTAATTCAAAAATATATGTTACATGATCGTTGTGAGGTCCACTATTAAGAAGGGAATCATGCTTAATGGCACTGCAGAAGGGGAACTGCCTTCTCTCTGGGCCGAATTCAGGCGAATGCTTGCTTCTGAGACACCCACAAGCCATAGAAAAGGACACCTGTAGCAGGCAGAAAAAGTTGAAACAGGCCGGAGATCCCTGACACAGGATATTGAGCCAATCTTGTGGATCCAAACTCTCCGTTTAGTCAAATATGACTTCTGAATCTCACACACTCCACTTCTATTTGTATTACACTCGCTCTCTTTCTCTTTTAAGTCTCATCATAACCCTGGTCATTCAGATAACATAGCCCACTTCTCCAGCAGGAAAAAAAAACAGCAGTTGCTTTAAGTGTTGCCTGAGGCTTAGTGTGAAAGCAGGGGGGAAAAAGTCCACCACAAGTCAGTGAATGAAGTCAAGCATTATGTATGTTTAGTGCATGTAAAACATACAACTGAACCTTACCACAAATATAGTCAACCAGGCGAGATATCAAGTGTCTAAACTTGGCTTTCTTTAGCCACTGGCACATGTTTAAAAAAAATACTAATTCCATTACTTCCATTACAAATTAACTGCATAACCTCATAGTTACAGAACAAAAGTGGAAGAATGTCGAGGCATTAAACATTACATCAGGTCAGTGGGGGAAAAAGGTTTTGTTTTTTTTCCCCTCCCACAGCTGCATTAATAAAACCAAGTTGTCCCCCAGGAAGAACCCAGTGGCCCCTATCTCAATGAACTTCAGATACTGAACCCTTAAACTAATGGTCCATCCATGTACGGGTCATATTACCCAAAGCACTGTGACCCCTGTACTCTCTCAACAATGCAAGACTTCTAATTTCTGCACAAATCCCATCAAACGCAATGGAATCTATGCGCTGAGACCAAAACCCACCCAGAAGTATACACCTACACACACCCCAGTCGGAGCTGGCTCCCACTACACTAATGGCCGTGAACAGAGCTGACCGGTGCACAGGGCTTTTGTACTTGATTACAGTGTCTTCTTGTGCAGATGTTTCTGTTTAAATTCTCTTTGCTGCTCCACTGGAGTGTGACACGCCAAAACCCAGGAGATCAATTACTGAAGGATATTTACAGCAGGCAGAGAGAGCAGAGCACGAGCAAGGGAGGGGTACTGACAAACTTCATCACATGCTCCTTCTGTTAGCCGCCCAGTCCGTCACTGGCTCTGCATTCAATACTTCAATGCTGATTGTAACAGACAATCACAGTAAGGACTCATAAAAACGAATCACCTTCACACAAAGAACAAATACACTGACAGTAACTTTCAGTATCATCCTCATAACCACAAACACACACTAACAGCTCATGTACAAATACCATGTCGATCATACAACCACAGACAATATATCGCTTGTTAATTATAACAGGCCCAATACTGTGCTATAACTGATGTGGCAGAAGTCTGCAATATGCAAAGGAGCCCAAACCCCCAGACATTCTAAGTTTTGTGGATGTTTAAAAAAAAAATGGGACTCATGATTTTCCAACAAACATGCATAACATAGAAAAAACAGGCCTGTCTTGAATCACATTACATTCTCCATTATGTTGTCAAGGCAATGTTATTGGACATAATTACATGTAAATGAATATAAATGCAATGAAATTGTATTTTGTCCATTTCATGTGACCATAATGCATTCGGCTGGTACTAATGACTATATTAGTAATCAAGTAGCCTACTGATTAATTTGACCAAGCAAAATATGTTGAATTTAAAATATACATCATCATTACACAATATCATGTAAATTGTCACCTAATCAGTGCCAGTTAATCAAGGCACATTTTCATGGATTGGTTTACATTGTGTGATTAAGTTTAAAGGGTAATTCCACAGATTTTTTGTTGTAATGTAAAACATGCACTAAAATAACGAGTGAACTCACATTTGTATTATGAGTTTTCATAAGTGTTATTAGTCCAGTGGCACTATTTTGCTTTATAATATCCAGTAAGTAATGTCACAAACAGATTAAAAATATACATTTTGGGCTACATATTTTATTTCAAACTTCCATAAAACAGTTTATCAGACAACATATTTGTAAACATTTAATGTAAAAACTGTCTGTGACGTAGTTACCAGCAATAGATATGTGAACATCTATGAACATGTGTGACTCTCACAACTGTAAACCACAACAATTCTCTAGATTCTCTAGAATTTCTCATTTCTCTTAATCATTAAATGTTGCAGAAATTTAGAAATTAATTTAGTTACTGCAGTTCTAATTCATGTGTGCTCGCGCGAATACACACCACTGTAACACTGTACTGTGCACAAATTCTCTCCTACCTGACACAAATCTTCAGAGAAATGCGCACAGTCATCACATGCGCTGAGCAAATAACAAGTAATTAAGTTCAGGCCGTGAGGTAGGGCACCAAGGGGACCGGGCCAGGGGCTTGAGCATGCTGAGTGTGTGCGTGTGTGTGTGTGTATGTATGTGTGCAAATGTGACACTCTGGAGTTTTTATTTAAAAAGCAGATGGCAGAGTGAAAATGAAGATGAATGGGACAGCGGCCTGGTGTGAGATGAGAGCTAATTAGCCAGACTTGCGCCAGGGCCTACACAGGCATGGCAAAGCCTGAGGCTCAATTTGTCAGTCAGGCCACGCAGAGAGCGCGGGGACAAGGACAGAGGCGCCTGCGTCCTTTCTTCAACCCCAGAGGACCACAGGCCTCCAGGGGAGACAGTGGCCCAAACGTCCTACAATGTAAAATGCCCTTCGTTTCTTTTTGCCAGGGGGGCAGGCGAAAGGAGCACATAGCTGCTGACGGATTGCATCAGGACAAGTGCAAACCCCCCACCCCTTTCTTTTTCTTTACCCCGTCGTCTCTCTAAATCACTGGCTTAATTTCCTTCATGTATTTAATTTTCTCTCCATTTCAGTTCATTCTGTCTTCCTTTGCTCCGAACTAATTTAAGAAAGGAAGCGGGTGAGAGAGAGTGAGAGAGAGCAAGCGAGAGAGAGAGAGACATTATCAGTGCCATGGGTGGAGAGTGGGAGGAGAACACTCAGTAATTATATTCATGTATGCTGGCTCTACCAGCTGCACAGGCACCTATTAAAAGCAATAACAGGCTAATAAGGTTACAGCTTAATTTTTTAAGTGCCTCAATAATGATTATGGCGCAACCTTGACAAGGCAGCCGCTGTTGTTTATCTTGTGCTGATGATGCACTATATCCCTGCCTCTTCCATGCATAATATTGGGAAATTGAATTTAGACTTATTAGTATTTCAATAACTTCAGAAGTAAATAGGTCACATGAAGATGTTCAGCATTTTGCGAGTCTCCACAAAGATGCAAGGAGCCATCACGTTAGGATAAACCATGCTTTCACCGCGTTTGACAAGTATGCTATCATACATTGTAACATACTGTTGAAAAGTTATTGCTGAAGAGATTATGCGGTTACCATGACGTAAGCATCAGACAACCATATTCTACCCATTAATGTCAAATCTTACTGGGTAGAGAACATGGATCAAAGCCATGGAGCTTCTGAACCATGACAGCGAAGTTCTTCGGCAGACCTCCACCCCTCTCCCTCACTACAAGGCCGGTGAAAACTCCAAACCAGGCAGTCTGCTTGTGAAGTGTCATTCTGACAGGTGGGCGATCAGTGAGTCTCCGTGGGCAGCTCCAGAGCACACTAACACTCAGTTGTCACCAGAGCTAATGCATGCACATTAGCAACAATCCCCGCTCAGTAAAAGCTCAAACACCCACACCAAAGAGCCAATCACGGCCAGACAGGCTAGGAAAACAGTGAGCCACACGATTAGCTGAAAACATACAGGAGACGGTTCTTGAGGAAAGAGAAGCAGAAGAACAGTGTCATGCAGGCATCCACAGCCAAGAGCGTTTTTTTAAGCTATTAAACGGTGACACACAACCAGACATGAAGCCTTGTATGAAACATGCTTCAGAAGCACTACGATGGCTAGAATTTAGGGGAAGGCAATATGACGATATATTATCATTATCATGACAAATTTGTTTCACAGTATGCAGTATACTTCTAGAACTGAACAATTGAATGCACCATAAATATATCTATCTATATATATATATATCTATATATCTATCTATCTATATATATATATTGGAATAATTATAAAGAATCTGTAAACGAGTACTGTAACGGAATGGACTCTATTTTAGTGAGCAGCTTACAGGATGTCAGCTAATTACTATTTTAGTTTGTTTTTATGAGTTTATGATCACAGTATTTTGTTGCTTATTAAGAATTCAGGTGCTGTTTGCAACAATCAAGGGTTACGCCTGGCTGAAGGCTAAGTCAGTCATAACTTTCTGGGTGTAACTTCAATTGGTCGCAATCAGAATTTTAACTCATCAAAATTTGTCATCTAGTTGGGAGGTGACATTCTATATCTTTTAAGGTTGGCAAATGCTTTAAATAAGGACATTATTTTCTTGTTGTTCTTTAAGCCAACTGAAGGCTATTTCCTGCAACAAACCTATTCACTCTAAAAGCTAAGTATAGGATGAACTAACTACATATGAGAAAACAAGACATATCACTTTTATCAGTATAAGTTTAATAAGAGGAGTCAGGTATCTCCAAATATTGAAAAAAATATAACAAACAACTCTTCTTTGTTATTTATGGTAGGAAAAAAATCTCTTTTCACATTACTGTTGGTGAAATTATTTCTGCTTTTTTTGCATTACTGGATAATCAAAAGAACATACTTAGAATTATGGTATACTATTTTGTGTTGTGATACACAGAACATGCATTTGAAGATATTTGCTTGCCTGGAAAATATAAAATGCTCTTTGGGCTAACCATACAGTTATGCCATTTTGTTTTATTTATCAAATTCTTTAAAATAAAATTGTCTTGTTCCTTCTTAACACTGGAATGTAATGACATCCATGTGTACTAAACTTTTCATGCACCATCTTCTGTTTTGCTTGTTTCTAACTTCACGAAAACGAAATGCTGTGATACAGAATGTATCATGAAAATGCCTTATATGCCATATTGTCCCCATTGACTTATAAGCATAATGTGAAATGCGTAATGGCTCGACACGCTAAGTGCCAAATTCTTCACCGGCTTAATGCATGGCTATGTATCACCACCATGGATGGTGTTACTAATGCTGAAATACATTAGACAGGCAGCTTGATCATTCTTAGTTTTCCACAGAGGCTAAAAAATGAGGCAAAGCAGTGCTTTATGGTGCCAGGGACAGAAAAAAGACTAACAGCACAGTGTTAAAGAACAAGGACTGAGGTTAGATTCACAGTAGTAACAAAACATTTGAGCCAAGCACACAGAGAAGAGAAATGCTTTCTCTTTGCTCTTCTATTTACCATGGTTGCAGTCTTTCAGAACTGGCCTTTGGATGACCGTTTGAGGTGGTTCATCTGTGGGACACCAGACAGATAATGTAAGAATGTGAAGCACGCATTTGATAATGTCTGAGAGTCACTGTATACTTCTGTGAAGGACTGATTTCTCTTCTGTGTTCCACCAGACTGCATGATTGCGCCTGTCTGAAAGTTAGGTTATTGTTCTGGATTCTTCTGCTACAGGGGGTTGATTTCTTTACAGTGTAGAGAGGTATATTCCGATCACCATCCATAGTGAGGCGATAACGTGATTGTTCACTGTCGGCAGGGAGCTGATTTGGCTTTTTGGTCTTCTACTTCAATATGGGCAGCATTATTAGACTTTTACCATTGCAACGTGAGTTGGATGCTCTTGAACTCCTAATTTCACTATGTACGGTGTCCAGTACCAGCGTTCGTTTTGCAACAGCGCTCTTTTATGACTTTATTCATTTATTCACTACATGTCATCTGAGTGTGTGGGCAAGTATATATCTCACTGTGAATCAATGTGTTTGTGTGTCTGTACTGGGGCATGTGTCTCCCATAGCGTCCATGTTGCCAAAAAGGACTGCATTGACTCAGACCGGCGTCAGTGCAATCAGATCTGAGCCTACTAGAGATACTCGGGTCTGTAACCAACTGTGACATCAGCCAGACAGCATGAAGATCTAAGCCAGACGGCCAGTCGTAATAAGACAGGGGTAGACGGCACATTCTCCCCCAGTTTTCCCTTACCTTTGTGGGAATGGGACTCCAAGTTATCTACAACAATATGATATTATACATACAGACTGCACATTAAAAGGCAGAGGTCAGGGTATTAATTTTGCCATGGCGACGGGGGACACACAGACGGTGTATTCTTCAAAAGGAGATTACTGAGAAAAGATTGAAGAGGTGTGTGTGTGTGTGTGTGTGTGTGTGTGTGTGTGTGTGGGGGGGGGGGGTCCTCAATGAATTGGATGTAAAGTGAGTGTGTGTGATGGAGAGGAAGGAGATGCTTTGAAAGAGATGAAACTCACCTCGGGGCCTTGGTGCTCTTTTCCTGCGGTCTCTAAAAGCAGCTCCAGACTGCAGCGCTTCCAGCAAGCTGTCCATAACTCCAGTCTCATCCTTTTCTATAGGAGATAGGATAGAAAGAGAGGGAAGGAGCGGGAATGAAAGAGAGTGTGTTTGATAGAGAGAGAAGAAGCGAGAAAGATGAGAAAGAGAGAATGTCCAAGAAGGACAGAGAGAGATAAGGAAATGGAAAGACAGTGAGTGAGAGAAAATATTTGTGTGTAACAGAGAGAGAGAGAGAGAGAGAGAGAGAGAGAGAGGAAGAGAGAGAGAGGAGGGGGATATAAAGAGAAGACAGGAAACAAAAAAGAGAGAGAACAGAACCATCAGACTGTGGTGGGGCATTTCTTTTTCATTTTATGTTCCTGGCCTTGAGTGAGGGTTTCCATAGCAATGCGCAAAAAGATTAGAGGAGCCAGGCCCTGGGCAGTACATCAGGGCGGAAAGCTTGGCGATTTGAGAAGCAGACAGGCCCTTAACTGGCTCATACATCACCTGTGAGCCGCTCGCTCTAAACAAATCCACTGTATTTGTGGCTTTTGCTGGCGCTCTCATAAAAACGGATCTGGAGCTGAAGTCGTTAACCCGAAGAAACTGGCTTTTCTGCTGCAGAGGCCTCCAGAGAGGAGAGAGAGTGGGCCTGCGGACACTGCAGCCCCTCAGGCAAAATACAGCCATGCTGGACTAAAGCCTGCAACTAAATCACTACTGACCACCGCACAGCCCGCCATACCTACACAATCAAAGAGAATACAAGACACTGCACCCACAGATTCACACAGATTACAGGAGAGGGTGGGTGGGGTGCGAGAGACAGAGAGACAGAGAGAGAGAGAGAGAGAGAGAGAGAGAGAGAGAGAGAGAGAGAGAGAGAGAGAGAGAGAG
>JBBPDC010000038.1:15699441-15715996 GCA_037974485.1 Hemigrammopetersius urotaenia
GCGAGAGAGAGAGAGAGAGAGAGAGAGAGAGAGAGAGAGAGAGAGAGAGAGAGCGCGCCATATTTGGGGGGAGGAAATCATGATGTGTGAATGCACTCTGAACTACTGTCAACATTCGCACTTCAACAAAGGACAGTGTCCATCCCTCTGCCTCTCTGGGTAAATCGGTCTCGGCCGCGACCACAGAAAGGGCATTCCAGCAGATGGTGGTGCACTGAATAAGCACTCATAGCTCTGAGATAACTTGACCTTTGGCCTTCTAATTCGCTGGCCAGTTCTGCTCGACAATTTTTTGCAGTTTTTTTTCTTTCCCGCAGGCGATGATTTACATGCAGGAGTGAACTCTCAGCACCTCCCAGAGCTTATGGGGAGGTGTGAAATCGTACTGCTATTATTATTATGTCCCCCCTCAAAGTCCCATTTTATGCACACGTTTTGCTTCAAATTTAAACATTGAGGTCCATTCTTTGGGTAATGCAACTCTTCACACTTTCTTAATTAATTCAAATAGCGCCATGTTTTCGTCCCTTTCTCTCTCTAATGCCGTGGACAATGTGCTACACTGAGCAGAACTGATAAAGCAGAACAGAAACCAGCAATCTAGGTACGAGTACAAGTGTGCGTGTGTGTCCACCTCTACCCTTCTCTAATCAGGTAATGAGAATAATCAGAGCTTGTGGTGTAACATGGCCTGCAGCAGAGGAGAGGAGCACCTTCATCTGTCGTTCATTTCACCAGCTATTTCTGGAGCTCTCTCACGCTTCCCTCCGTATGTGGACTAATTATAAGGAGGCTAGGTGAAGTGGGTCGTAGCATAAAGGTGTTCTCCCTCAGTTCCACACCTCTCCTCTCCATTTCTCTTACAAAGAATTCAATTATTCCTAAGATCATCACTGGCTTGAACAGAGCACGGTATTATATCTGAAGATAGATAAACTTTTTCTAACAAGTACATTTGTTCAGTTTTCTCACTATTAACCGATGTGTGGAGCGGTGCACTAGTGGCTCTTCACATCTAATTTGCTGTATACAGACCTAAACATGGCCAGAGGTTTATCTGTCTGCACAGTGATTGGACCATGATCACAGAGAACACAGTTATCCTCACACACCACTACGTCTGTTCATTTCCTTGCAGTCACACTCTGCGATAACTGATAAAATGATATAGTACTAGGGCTGCACAATATATCGTAAATTTACCGTCTTTGCGATATCAACACTGCGATATCAAGACTGACTGAACTCCATGTTTTTCCAAAACTCTTCACCCAGGACAGCTACCCACAGCTGAGTAAACTAGCCATGAAGTATCTCTGCATACCTGCAATTTTTAGACATCAGGAAATATTGTAACATGCCAACACACATGTTTCAAGCCTAGCAAAGTAAACATGCTGGTTTTCCTTGCAAAGAACTTGCCATAATAAAGCATGCTTACACAAGTGTGCAGACACAGAGACACACATACACATATGACTACACACACAGTACATTACATTGCATAGTTTCCTACAGTGACTGTTCTCCAATGCGTGTAGTTGAGTTAAACTGCATTGTTATAGATTGTCCCTTTTGCTATTTTTTCTGGCTAAGAACTTACTATAATTTAAATGATGTTTACATTTATTTAAGATTTTAAATTATTTACAAAAAATATTTTCAGATTTTTTTCAACAATGTTCAGTGGTTCAAATGTTTTATGGGAGGCATTAAAATGCTCTGTTTAAGTAAATTCATGAAAAAAAAAATATGTTGGAATGGAAATATTGCATTAAATTTTTTTTCCTGCATATACTAGTCAGCGTCCGGATTCTATGTTACCAGCAAATGCAAAGCAGAATAACATGAAAACTATAAAGGCTAAGTTTTTACTTACTTGTCACATGTGATATCGCCATCGCAACACTCAAAATTATCACATATTGCATGTTTTCCTAATATCGTGCAGCCCTATATAGTACTAGCTGCTAATAGCAGCCATGCATTGTATTGAGTTTATACAGATCTTTTATAAGGACTAAGATAAAACTTACAGTCCTTTAGTTATGCATATGTCAAAATGGTGCACACAAAAAATGGTTGCACACCGGAGAGTACTGCTGAACTGTGTCTAGGCATGTAGCAATACATTGACTTGGCAATCGGCCACAATCTCCACAATGGGAGACAAATATGCATTGCAGTAAACAGCTATAGCAATAGCATGTTGTCATATGTATCATTTTAAATACTAATAATGTCATGTTGCAGCAACAGAAAGTTTTGGATAATGTGTTTTTTCTCATTTAGTCCACACAGAGCTTTGGGTATTAAAAAATAAATATAAACCAGTCATTAAAATTCATGATCAGTGTATTCCTCTCAGTTACTTTTTCTCGTTAATGGGCTCACAAAATTATATTCACATGATATGTTAAAACATAATTTGAATGAAACATTATCACTGTACCCATGCCGTTGCACAATCTATTAATGAGACTAGAGCTGGGAGGCATGAGGCCTTGAACTAGGAGTGTGGTATGACACTGACCATGCTGGCATGGGTGAAGCTCACTGCTGCCTCGGGTGTTAAACAACATATAATTAACAGAATGCACATGACCCTCACTATGCTTATGATGAATATTGTCACATTTGTATTATTAGTATCATGCTGTACTGATGCATGCCTTATTGTCTTTTTTTTCTTATTATTAATGGTCTCTCATTTCCAGCTCTCCAGCCTCAATTACTTATAACTGGAAAACAGAGCAATACGTCATACAGGGGGAGGGGTGCACACTTCCCGGAACCGGTGCAGTGATGGCCAAAAACAATCTCTATCCGAACACAGCTGTCCTGTCAGTGTCACTCAGGAGAGAGGCCTGAACTGGAGAAGGCTGAGAGAATAAAATAATGTGTGTGTGTGTGTGAGTGTGTGTGTCACTGAGAGGATGATTGAAGATGTGTGTGTGCGTGCACAAACGTGTGAGTGCACTGAGGGTTCTGTATGTGTGTACTAGAGGACTGTGTGCCCCACTGTTGGTCCCCTGCCACTCCTCAGCATTGATTTAAACAAGCTGCTACTGAGGGGTGGAAGCTCACTGGCCGGAAAAAGGGTCGTGCAAGTGTTTTTGTGTGTGTGCGCATGTGCGTGTGTTTGGCCAGACCCACAGGGGGGTGAACCCAATTTGATGACCTTCTAAATAGCCTCCTCCCAAATGACAGGCTCAAACTGCTGAAACTAAGCCAAAGAGACAACTGCTCTCAGAGACTGCAATCTGTAGTAGAGAGCTGCCTTTATGATTGATCATTTATCAATGTTACTAATAATGAGGTGGCGACAAAGGCACGATCATTGCCATACAAAGGTTCCTGTGATTGCAATCATTTGAAGAAAATGTCACCGCTATCCCTGTCGCAGTGCACCATTTCATCCAAAATTGAAAACCTGGTTTAGGTTTTCAGTGCTTGTGCGAGAACTCTCTTCTGGCTGATGTAGAATACTTCTTGTCTGTGCAACATTGCCGCAGTTGCACACTGGAACAACAAAGGAGCCTTTCCACCAGGGACCGTTTTCAGCACTGCACCGCAGGAGAGCATTATCATGCATCTGACGGAAGGCCTGTCGTCAGTCTGTTCCCCAAATTTCTGAATTCCCATCATGAAATCATTTAAAATAATAAAAGCAATGAGATTCGTCTCATCATCACTGCAGCCAAGTGGAAAATAACTTTGCATTTCAAATGGCATTTCATAAAACAGACAGCCTGTGCCTCTTTCGTCAGATTACTACGCTGTAACAGGCAGAATTGGAATGAGAGGAGAGCACGTGAATGCACACCGAGACAGAGACACACGGGAACATACTCAGAGAAAAGGAAAGACAAAAAGCACAGGAGTGCAAAATTTTGGTGGTTTCTGTGTTGAGCCATCAATCTAGTGCTGAAGAGTGCGGTCCTTCTACTAATTAGCAGCATTTTCTCTACCCTCATCCTTCCCTCAGGTCCTGCACTGCAGCTAGATTACACACTCTGGCCACATTAGCCCAGAGAGAGAAAAGTTTCTCTTAGGTGTGGATGTATGTGAAGCTTGTGCAAAGGGGATACATGTTGGTACAGTAATTCCCCTCCTGATTAACAGTTTTCATCTACCTGTCTATTATGAAGTAACACAAGTGAACACTTGTAAAAGGAACGTACATACATAGACACTTTTGTTAAAAAGCTTTACTGTTGGTGCACAGATTGTGTTGACCTTCCTCTAGACCAGGGCCCGCATTACAGAAACTTCCTATCTTAAGCATAAAGTTAAGATTTAAGGTTTCAATTTGGTATTACAGAAGCAAATCCTAACTGAATTTAGGATTCCTATCTGATCTCGAGTTAGGAATCCTAAATAAGCGATCTAACATTGATGATCGACTTTTATGTCTGTTATCTAGCAACTAACGCAACACATCATCTCGCAAATAACTGTTACCTGCTGTCATTAATAGCTTTCCGAGGCTACAGTCCTTCACACTGTATCGTCAGAGTATCTTCGTTACTATCTTCAAAATATGGTTGCTAAACAACGTTGTGCTCTGAATTTTAAGCCAGACGAACTGGACAAAAGTACCGGGACAGAGCTGTCATACTGTCCAACTATGTGAACAAAAATATAGGAACATCCCCCTCTCTCTTTCGCGCGCGCACACACACTTTATTTAAGATTTTTTGAGGTTAGGATGTTTCTGCAATACACGTTTCTTAATTCAAATTAGGATAGGAAAATTGACTTAGGAATGGTTGCTCTGTAATGGCTTTTTTCCTAAATAAAACTAAACTGCCGTTACCATGGTTAGTTACCACATGGTTAAGATAGGATTTCCCAGTTAGGAAGTTTCTGTAATACACACCCAAGGGTTCAATTGGAGTCTGGACTATGTCGCGCGCTACTAATGCTAACCGCTAATGGTAATGTTTTTTTTAAGCAATAGTTTTATTTACCTTTACATTTTCTTTAAGGGTAATGCATCAAACTGAGTTTAACATGAAATTAAAGTGTTCTGGGAGCAGATTCGGGGGCATATTTAGGGTTTACACTATAAAAATAGGTATTTTTCTTCCAAAACACAACACATTTTTTCAGAATACACGGGTGCTCTTGGAACGTAATCCCCGTGAAAAGGGGGATATACTCAATCAGACTTTAGTTTCTAATCTAGCAAACCCTAATCAGTTGACTCACATGTATTAGATTTTTGTTGAAGCTGAACTCAGAAAGGCTGCTTGTAATCGAGGTCATGAGCACTGATGTATTTTACAGCTTTCCTGCGAATGTACTTTTATGTGAGTGGATTTGTGCTGAAATAAATAAGGCAGGAACACTGGAAATAGCTCAAACTCCACAACACAAACAAAATAATGAAGCTAGGGTCCCTTACCGCAAACATGGCTCTGAAGTTGCTGAGATCTGAGAACAGCTCCTCCACTGAGGTCTTCTTAGGGTCGATGGCGAAATACTCCACCATGTTCTGGTATAGGGTGCCCATGTTGCTGTGCATGATGACAAGCTTCTGGTACTGCTCTCTGGCCTGCATTGCGAAGCTGTAAGTCTCTGCAGTTAAGGATGCAGATGAATGTCCTATGTGTAAAATTCATGCTTCAAAAAATACTGCTCACACAGAAATGCACTAGTGATAGAATACCAGCAGAAACAAAATGTGTTACTCTTTATGAATTGCAGTAGTGAGAGCAATTACATGAGAGATGAAATATCTCAGGAATTAATCACTGTAATCTGATATACTAGCATTTCCACAGCTGAATGGCATCAGCTCCACCAGTTCTTCCATGTTAGCAATTTGGCAGACAGTATCATTGCATGACAACACAAAATTCCTCATAAACAGGTGGAGCGGCACAAAAGATGATTTTTCAAGCAGACGTGAAATGTAAGGTAAACCAGATTAAAACTCTGTACAATGAATGCGCAGGCCTATTTATGAATGTGGAAAAGCCATCAGTAAAAGCAAGGATGTGAAACTTAAGACCTAATAATCCGGAAAGGACAAAAAAAAAGCCACATGTCACTGTTAAATAACATATTACACTGGGCAATGTCTGTTTTTGATTTTACAGATCAGAATTATAACCTGTTTATAATGAAACATGCAGTTGTTTAAGAACTGAGCATATTACAAAATTCTCAGAAAAGCATACCAAGACAAACTGTACTGTAATTTACCACGATGACCATAAATAGTAATTTTGCCCAGCTCTATGTAAAAGTTATAATTCATACTGGGTGGGTGCCCAAGGACAGGACACAGAAGCTGCACTTGGACTTCTTAGTTAAGTGCAAACATGATTAAGGAAGATACAAATGAAACAGCTGAGGTTTGAAGCAAATTCACCAAATGTGTTTATGATCTAATAAACTACACCAAGCAGCAAAGTTTTGCAAACACACTGTATTACTTTATGGGAATGTTCCCTTTAGCCTACATTTCACAGTTCCATGGCCACTTAGAGCACTCATTAAGCTCTATTAGATATGTTTAAAGGCAACTGACCCCTTACAGACACAGATTTGTCCGCACACGTACACACGCATGCACATATGCACACACACCCACGTGCTCTCAGAGGTTTATTAAATCCAAAAGAGTGTGATGAAAACACAGCTCTTGCTTGGGAAAATAGGTGGGTGAAAAAATCTTTGAAGAAGATCAAAGTTTCTCCTCTCACAATAGCGAATGAATAGGTAGCCGTCCACATAAAGGGACAGAGGGAGAGAAATCAATGGCCAGAGGGGAAAAAAGAGAGATAAAACAGAAAAGACAGAGAGCGAGAGAGAGAAAAATCTTTGGTCATTTCAAAGGCAGAAAAAAAGTCAGGGACCAAAATGTATGTTTCTGATTACTATATGGTAAGAAATCTCAGTGTTACGGTAGATGAAGATCTGTCTTTCTCACTGTAGGTTAACCAGATCTCCAGAACACGCAGATACCTTCTCTACAACATCAGAAGAATCCGACCCTTCCTCACCACGAAAGCTACACAGATTCTCGTCCAGTCCCCGGTCATCTCCAAACTGGACTATTGCAGCTCTCTACTGGCTGGACTTCCACTGAAGGTAAATAAACCACTTCAGCTGATTCAGAACCAGCTGCCAGGTTAGTGAACATTCCAAAGTTCACTCACACCACACCTTTACTAAGGAACCTTCACTGGCTCCCTGTGGTGCTCGTGTTAAGTCCTTAACACCTAATTTCAAGGTCAAGAATGGACTTCCACCCCCAAACATAACAGCATTGATCAAACAATGTGTCACTTCTCATCCACTAAGGGCTTCAAGCATGGCTCGTCTCAAGCCTCCGCTGCTCAAAAGAAGAGGGAGACCTGCGTCAAGTATTTCTGTTAAATAGTGGACATGGATTTAAGCTGCTTTACAGTTTTAAGAAACAGTTGTGAGCACTGATGTACGTCACTGTGGATAAGAGCCGTAAACGTAAATGTAAATATTTCCCAAGAACATATAGCCCTGAAACAAACGGACGGAGAATGAACATATATAAATATAAGCATGAGGAGACATTTACACCTGTGTGTGCATACACTAGAGCACGGATGAATGTGATCTCTTTAGTATTCAGCACATCATACATCAGAGTTATTAAACTGCCTACAATTAGTGCACTTCAGCTTTGCATTTAAACCACTCATGCCTCAAGTCATCTAAAATATTGACAAACTGTTGCATCTGATGTGGTTAAAGAAACACTTTGTAATAATATAGAAGTGCATGTGCATTAGACACGCATCCTGTTGGGATACTTACGTGTCTTATATGTGCTGTCACAGCTAAACATTTTCCAATGCTGGCACTTTAAGCTAAACAAAGGTGGTGACCTAGGTGGTGAAAAAATTACTTATGAAAGCTTGCACAATATTGTAAGCTTGTGAATAAGACAAGCCTCATAGGTTTTTGAAACCTTTCATAAGACATACTATAAGATATGTTTCAAGCACTTTTTCTCCTCCTTTAAAAAACTCTCTTTTCCACTCTCTCTAACATGAAAGTGAGGGAGGCTGGGTCTAATCCTAGCTGTGAGGTCAGGACTGACTCTGAAAAGATTGAGAGTTTTTTCCCCCCTTTAAGTGTCACTGCTAATATCCTCCGACTTTGATGTTGTCTTAAATAGTAATCCTGTTTGGTGCTGTGGCCTCACACAACCCCCTCTCACATCTCATCACAACATAAAACTTGCTGTGTGCTTGGTGTGAGTAGTGTTTAAGCAAGTGTATGGGTGTTGTTGAGAGTGTGGTGTGTGTGTGTGTTTCTCATGGGAGTGAGGGTTTCTCAGGGGTGTGTGTGTGTGCTGGCTGCAGGGTGAATGGGTTGCTGTTCTGTCTGACTTGGCCACCACAACAGTCAAACCCTGTGAAGTATGGTCATGTTACAAATAGACCTGATCCCGAGAGCCTGTACAGGCATGTATTTCTCTACCAATTTCCACACTTAGGGCATTTTTCCGTTGCATAAAGTATCAAAAAAAACTGGAACTATGCTTTTCCCAGGTCAGTGGTCAAGTACCAAAAGGTTCCAGCTTCATGGTTTCTGGTTCCAACCAGCAAGTTAAGCCTTTAGATCAGTGGTCGTCAAAGTGGTCCTCAAATTTTGACAGTAACCCAACTAAAAAAAAAAACAAACTAGATCCATTGGTTCCTGCTTGGGTCTTATTCCTGCTTTCTGTCTTCACATTTGATTCAGAGGGTTTCAGATTGAAACAGTTTGTGTGTTTGCTGACTCATCATAATGTGGCGGGGAAACAAACGCTCTGCAACTTTCATAATAGTGTAAAATTACCTCTTTAACTTGCATTTGCATCAATTTATCTCTAAAACTCATTTATCCCATCATGATACAATTCTGTAATCCTACCAGATATATCATGTAAAAACTGGGACAATCAAAGCAGTAAAAATAAACCTTACTTGATTGCTGTTTATGACTGAATTGTACATTTGAGTTTATCTAACCAGCACTATCACCTCTAGTCAAGTTGGAAAGGAAAAGGCCCTTTAATTAGTCAAGTTTGAGGGACCATGTGGAAACGGAACAGATAATATTCCCAAAAGATCCACTGGACACAATTGGATACAAGAATGGCGGAAACGGTGTCCAGCACATATTCAAACTGAAAATACAAAAATGTGTGGGCAGTTGCATAGCCTTCAACAAGCACCCCCCAGTATCTGGAGGGAGTTATCTGAACATTTTGGCAGATGAATTATAATTTCAAATTTCAAAATACTTTTGAAATTCATCGTTTGCTCACACTGGGCCAATCACAGCTTCTTGAGAATTACTAACTCAACAAAATGTGTAATGCATTCTATTTAGAATTAAAATTAGATATTAACAGCGACACAAAGCCACATGGAGTTTATAGTACATGTCATGATACTACCAGCAGAGTGATAAAGAGAACCATTGTGAGGGATTCTATGTCTTCTTTTGTGGGTCACTATGAGACTGTTAGGCATTATACATGATTTCAAGATTTACCCAGACAAGGTTTTAGTCTACAGGAATAATGTGTGCAATTTCCCAAAATCACCACAGAAAATCTGAACTAAAATGTCATAGACTGGACGAACTGACGTCGCATATATTAGCAGGTTTCCTTTCAAATAGAACTACTATTACTGAGGGAGCTCTAGAATTATGGAAGGTCATATACTCCTGAGTTATTACTATGGACAGTGGAGATGTAGTCTGCATTAAAATCATGGATCTTGTTTTTAATCATTTTTTAATTACAGCACCACCCCAAGGAGCAGACATATAAGGTTTGCCATATACAGTCATATACAAAAGTTGAGCTATCCCTGGACAAATCATGTATTATATATGTATAAGCCTTTATTAGTCCCACAAGTTGGAAATTTCCGGTGTTACGGCAGAAAGTGAGTACAAATGAGCGGCAAAAAAACCCTATAGAATAAATCTATACAACACAACAGTATAGAGTAAGAGTATACTATACAAACAATACAGTTATAAATATAGACATGGGTTGATTCTTCTGGTTTAAGTGTCCCAGTGTTCTACATCTGTGGAAACAGCCACAGATTTGAACCTATGCACCCTACTGCTGCCACTCTGGAACGTTAGTGCGGTTTTCTGGTAGGATATAAGGCACAGAGTTACAGCATTAGAGTGGGTTAAAAAGGCCTGGATCTGAAGAGACTGGTATAGTCTTTACCTAACCAGATTAACACAGTCACAAAGGCATAACCAGGTATTAATTGTGTTTTTGTCCAGTAAGCTTATTTTTCCCTTATTTCCACATTCATATGCATAGCTAAAATGAATAGTGGAGAATAGATATTCTCTACAATGTTTTCAAGTACTAAATGTGAAATCCTGTATATAAGGGGGAATATAGACTCTGAAAAGAGAGAGGAAGGCAAGAGGAGCATCTGACCTGTCAGCAGCAGCCATTCTCTTCTCATTAGTGGCGTTTATAAATAGGGCCCAGTCAGCAAGCACACACTTGCGCCATGTTGCCCTCTTGTAGAGCCACACTCACTGACCACTTCAGCCCAGCACATCTGTGCACACTGTAACTCACACATTTCTACCCTCAAAACCTGAGAAGCTCCACTTATATAACCCTTGCTCTGACACCGACTCTCACACATACCCACACATTCACCAGAAGCCATGGTCTGCTCAAATCACACACCCACTCACAAACTGACAAGATGCACATTCCTCCTAAGAGCAGTACAAGACGTTCCCCAAACACACCCCCATGTAGTCCTCCACCAATTACATACCAGCTCAAATCTAGCCTTTTTTGAACTGACTGTTAGAAAGTTCTGAGCTTGTGGGTGAGTCAAGCAGCATCAGTTGCCATTGCATATTAAAACATGAAGCCTTACAATCACTTTGCTAGTGAAGTGCTAGCAAAAAATTTTCATAAATCAAATGTGTAGATGTAAACACAGTCATTCAGAGCGGCCTGTTTCTGTAGAAATTTACCTAATGAGAAATGCACAGTGCTGGCAATAGAAAACAGGCATTAAACCAATGTCTACATGACAAAATTATTACAATATATACTAACCAATATTACGAGTTTAGGCTCTGGCCTAAGGCTTTAACACAAAAATCGACTAGTCGACTTCAGAAGCACGCAAGTCCACACCCCCCTGGGAGAAGTCGACTAGTCATGTGTTTTTTCCTCTCTTTGCCCTTGCTTGTGTACACAATGCAATTTCTGCTTCTGATTGGCTCACGCTGACACGCATTCCTTGGTTTAACCTATTATTATAGTCCCTTCATAAAAGGGGTGGTACCGTTGGCGTGAGGGGAATCTAAACACGAGACCACAACAAGACCAGAGACAAGCAGTAGAGAAGACAGACACATATCACGTGTGGAGATCCTTCACTCTAGACACACAAACAGCACAGAGACCTGCACAACCTGCAAGTCGGTGTTAAAGTACAGTAACAGTAACATCTGAAATGGCTCTGCTAGCTAACATGGCTAACGCTAGCACTGCAAGAAGTCGTCCTGCTACGTCTTAAACTGTTCCCAATCTCAGTTCTACACTTAAATGTACCAGAAAATGCAAGGTATCAGTCTTTGTTTAGTTTAGTTTAGTTTAACTGTCGTGTTGACTCTTAATGTTACAGAGAACTTTAATAAAAGTTGCTCAGTTTTGGACGCCTGTGTTCCTCCACTGTGTGATGATGTCATCAAACGACTTGTCAACTCGTCTTCGACTGACCGCTAACTGCCAGTAACAATGCATAAATTTAAATCCACAATGTCATGTTTTTAAAAATCTCTATGCTTCTACCGATGAGATAAGGCAGTGACTGTCATATTTCAACTCTGTGTCTTGGAAACTTATTTTCTGTCTGTAAATTGTCTACAGATTTCAACTGGCCACAAGAAAACCTTTGAAGATTAGTAGTAGTAGTAATTTCCTCTTTGACATGGTCACTTGGGTAGTAAGCAACATGGTTATATTTGTGTTGTAGACACCATTATCCCTAGTTCCATTTACCCCCTCTGCAAATAAATCTGTCTCAGTAGGATTCCCTACAATGTACCACTTCACATAAAAGAACTGTGAAAGACTGAATGACCTACAGATGAACCAATGTAATTCCACATTTTACTTTAAAAAGTTTCTTCACACTTGCACACCATGTACAAAACTAGCTATTTTGTGTAGGCAGCATTGAAAACTAACTTTCCCAAGAAAGAGAAGCATATTACAAATCAGGGCTGGAATGTTTATACCCAGAAAAACTTAATACTGACAAAGGTGGTTTTATGCATTCCATTCAGTATTAAGATGAATGTTAACAATATCAAGTTAGATAAGTTTTGTTTCCTTCTGCAATTCAGAATGGGCTAAAGGGCTAACTAATAATGGGTTATCTTGTCTTAGGAAATGTAAGATAGTTTGTGCTGTTTTTGTATTTGTTTTAATATGAGGAAATGTTTGCAAAACATCCGGAAAAAAACCCAAAAAAAACCCCAACTTGGTGTATGGTATTAGAACATGCCTCTAATCTATAGAGCAAATGCCTCATGATAATTCACATCCAGCCTTGAACTGAGCAAAGCACAGAATGGCAATCTGAGATGCACAGATACAAATGAGCACACACCTCTGTCAGGTTGGAGCACTCATCTATTCAGTAATGGGCTGAGGCATGAGCTGGACAGTTCATAGAACTACGATTGAAACACGCATTAATTTTACAACTTCTCCAAATGAGACCGAAATGAGATATGAAAATGTGAAAAGGAACGTTTTACAGAAAAGAAAAAAAGAAAAAAGAATGATGGCTGAGCTGTGGTCTAATTTTACTGTGAGATCATCCTGTCAAGTCCTTTCTTTCTCCTTTACATTGGTGAGGCCCTGACTGTTAAAGACTGGATGGACAAGGGCAAGGTAGTGTGTCAAGAATGAAAAAGAGAAGCAAAGACAAAAGAACAAGCAAAAGTTCAAGTGAAAGAAGAAGAGAAGACAAAGCAGAAGGTAAGCTCTGAGGGCATCCACACTGCATTTCAACAGGGAAACACCATCAGCACATCAATCACACACATACACACACGCACATATACACACTCAAAGAGGCCACTCCATGTACCCTTGGCCAGCAGGATAATGACCTCCCCAGACAGCCTGCAGTCCAGTTCAGGGTGGGTGGGAGAGAGAGAGAGAAGGAGCCAGGGTAAAGCGGAGCAGAGGCTATAGTTCTGACTAGTCAGGCCACATGCTTTCCTAAACAGGCAATTGTTTCAAGAACAAATAAGCAAATCTACTTTGAAAAGCTTCATGACCCCCACAAATGGGCCGAATGAAATAGAATGAAGTAGTCATGACTGAATACTAAATGCACTAAATGCAATCGTTCACTTTTCGCAGGGGTTACGTTCCAAGAACACCCGCGTATAGTGAAAAAAACGCGTTGCTGTGTTTTGGTAAATGCAGCAATGTACTCTAATAAAAGCTACATACTCATGTATCATACTTTTGTGTTTTGGGAGTTGTCAAAAGCCTCCTAACCAGTATTTAATACAGCTGTTATTTAGATATTACAGGGTACAGGGGGTTCTGGGACAGTGCTTTTAACCCATTTAATCCCAATGCAACAATTGTTCCGGTTTTTTTTTTTTGCAAGCTCTAAAAGTGTTGTTTTGGCTTTGGGCAGCTAATGCAAGTTAAAAAAATTAAAAAGAGGTTGTCTCCCCTAAATTGTATCAATGTCATGTGACTTATGTGAATGAAAGATGTCTGCCTCAAACTTGTACATGAGGAAGTTCGTAAAATACCTTAATTAACAGATATTAAAAATATTTTGAACACATTTTTAAAGGGTCTACTACTAATGTTTAACGATATGCCTGCATACATCTTTTCACCGTAAGAAGAGTAAATGGAAGCACGGCAACAATTGTTGCCGCTAGTATAACACATAGTCATAGTGCTAGTTATACTACCTATCAAAGGTTTTGGCTGTTTATTCTATTTATCTTTTTTTTTAATCTTTTTTTTTCTACACAACTTAAAACTATCAGAGGTCAGGCCAGGGGGTGTTACATGAGATTTTGGTGGGAAGAGCGGCCTCCCGTCGGGGGGTGACCAGCTGGGTCGCTGCAGTGGGATCCACCCTGCTGGGGCCTTGGGGTCTTGGATCTTTTCAGTGCGCGGATGGCCCTCCACCGGGGGGGCCCTGCGCTGTGTGAGTGGTCGCAGACAGTCTTGGGGTTCTCTACCCATTCCCTACACATGTACCACATCGTGGATGTGAATAGGTCAAATAGGTCAAAATAGATGAAATTTAGACTTTGTGGCTTCCCATAGGCAACAATTGCTGCAGAGTATAAAACCTACATTTTCACTATCATAACCACCAAGAAATGAAAAAAATCAAACATATTGTGTGTTAGGGAAGTCTAAGGAGTAAAATGCATGCACTTATTTTGCAGGGAAAAATTTGGGATTAAACGGGTTAACTTGATTTTTTTATATATATATACTGTCCCACTTTTGCTAAACACATACCATTATATAAGAATATCTCGTTAAGCAGGTATTAGACATGTATCTATGTAATTTGCATACCATTATGCCACAAATCACACACAAGTCCAGTACAACATAAAGAATGCACTACTGAAGAGACTGCAGAGATCAATTATTCCTCAACAGAGCTCAGCAACACTGAGATAAATAACCAGCTCATCATAGTGACTTGTCAGTAAAGTCATTCTTCATTAAATATAAAAGATTATAAAGCAGTAATAACAATAATAATGTTAATAATAACAAAAATATTAATAGCAACTAGAAAGCTAGAAAGAAAGCTAGAAAGAAAGAAAGAAAGAAAGAAAGAAAGCTAGAAAGAAAGAAAGAAAGAAAGAAAGAAAGAAAGCTAGAAAGAAAGAAATGTATTTTTAAAAATAATTGGGACTTTTACCAAAAGCTGAATTAAATTATGATGATTTAAGAATCTTAATCAATTCAAAGATGCAAGATTTATAGTAAACGTATTAATAATAATTGAAATGTATCATTTTGATTTATAGGAAAGACAAAAACAAACAAAAACAATAATATTGGTGAGAGATCTCAAACTTCAGGGCAGATTGAATCAACAGTACTCTAGTAGGACACGACTCAGAATATTAGTCAGTCCACAGAGAATGAAGAGAAGAGAGAGAGACAGCTTAGCTAGCTGTGGAGGGAGGGAGGGAGGAAAGGCAGAACCAGACTCCATTATTGAACAGAAACCTGTGTCAAGACTGAAACGTGGTCAGCTGACTCTCATAGTGAATAATTAAAATACACACATACTCTGTTTTACACACTGACCTGTGCTCTGATCAGAGAATAGGTGTGTGTTTCAGTGCGCACAAGTCTGTGTGTGTATTTGAGAAGGATTTTCAAGTTTTATGGCTTGTAAAAGCATGAATAGCATTTAAAGGAGATGTAAGGGCATATGTTTATGTATGTGTGTGTATGTGTGGGGGGGTTAAAGGATATCGCCATCTTGCTGTGGAACATGTCTTGTTGGTCGTTGGGGGAGCCGAAGGTGTCCAGATAATTCTCCAGCTGCAACAGCTGCTTCTCCATCTGCCTTAGACTCTTCTCCAGGTTCTCTGCTGATACTACACACACACGCACACGCACACACAGACATGTTCATTAGTTCAGCCTCGACACAAGAACTGACATATCCAGTTACCTGCGATTTAGATAATAAATGTGCGTGTGTGTTTGTGAGAGTTCAGAATATAAAGTATACTTTATTATTATCGTTTGTTTCTACCATGAAAGTGTGTCTTGTGTGTGGGTGGCCTTATAATTAGGTCTTCATGGAGACCAAATGTCTTCATGATGGGATATCACACAAAACTATGTAATACTTTTTGCTAGTCCTCACCAAAAAGGTGCTTTTTCCACCACAAATCACTATAGGTCAAACAATCAAACACTTTAAATACGTACAGAAAGGGTAAGGACAGCAGGAAGCCTGACTACACAGCCTAGTGTATCCTGCCCATACAGAGAGGCTCAAATTAAACAGATTAAGAAAGAAAATAGGGGAAAAAAAGCTGCTTAGCTCTTTAGGTAGGTTCACCATGCACACAATGCAATATGAAAAATAATTCATTATATCCAGCTAAGCAGAGGATAAGCAAATGAAACTCCATCCCACCAGGCTCACTGTGGCGTATCAGTGTATGTTCCTGCTGCATCCGTTACTGGATTGCAAATGCAGTCAGGTTTTGTTCTCTGCCCAGTACCCTCAGCTTCTTAATCAAAGCTGAACTGTTTTGATTAAAATCCTATAATTACTTCATCACAGTACTACTGAGCAAATAACAGCATTTACACCTGCCATTTACGAAAGAGAGGAGGAAAAGAAAAGATTCAAAAACAAGGAAGCCATACTGTGAGCCACCAAGGACACACACACACACACACACACACACACACACACACACACACACACACACACACACACACACACACACACAC
>JBBPDC010000038.1:15725912-15744930 GCA_037974485.1 Hemigrammopetersius urotaenia
TTGTGGAACAGGTGATTGTATGAAAAATAATTATTTCTTAGTCAGGGATTTTTTCCCCCCTTAAAATTCACTTGAAGTTGAAGGTTACATTTTCTGCAATTTTCAGTGTGAGAGTATGCTTCTGCAATAAAAATTGAATTTATTTTAGGGCTTTTAACACATCTTAACCAGGGGTGCCAATAATTATGGAGGGCAGTGTAATGATTATATAATGTGTGCTTGAACTCGCTAGTATATATGAACCCTAATAAAAATAATGATTTAATATGTAGGAAACTTTAATAAGGAGAACATTTCTCCAACAGACTCCAAGATGTCATGAGTAAAGGAATTCCTTGCAACCCTTGTTAATGGTAACATAACCCTAACAGTAAAACGGATATAAATAACAACTGGAAAACAATAACATTAACATCACAACAAGACACAAGTGGAATAGCACCCACAAGTGGAATAGCACCCACTTTAGGATAACGAAAACCGATAACCCACACACACAACACACAATATTTCATTATGAGCACTGGTGACCTTGGAATAAGGGTTCAAGTTTTAACCCAGTCCAATTTTTTCTAGAGGCATTCGCCATATCCAAAAGGCACTGTGTCACAAGACCTTTAACTAGATGCTGGTTTGTGTGTTCCCAGCTACACATAGCTTAAAAACACAGGATACGTCCGTTTAAAGTGATTTCACAGCTCTGAAACACAGTAACTTACATGCAAACAATGAAATAACTGCATCTTTCAGTACATGAGCCCAGCAAAACCTACAATTCCCAAGGGCTCAATGGGTCCCACCATACCTTATGCTCTGTGTATTAATGTGGCAAGGGGCACAGTCATGATTAATTACCATTAAATATTGCACCCAGAGACAACACTAAATGAGCTGGGCCCTAATTAAAAAGAAGTCAACGCACTACTAATCAGCATGGCCTTTCTATTACACTCAGCAAGCAATTCTACACAGACAAGAAACCAATATTGATGCTTACAGTGCACAGGAAGAAATGGGAAGATATTCTGACCAGTTTCCACAGACATGCAATAATCAGTACATCTGCTGGTTACAAGTTCTCGCATTCATTCATTCATTCATTCTCTCCCACTCTCTCAAAGCGAGCTTTAATGCTGTAAGACAGTGAAACATTTTGGTCATTGTGTTGTCCCTCTGCTCCTGGGGGTGCCTGGAGCGATATGCCCTCACCCAGCTCTCACACCAATGCAGCATCCCCGTGTCCATCAAAAATCTCTCTCACACACACATTCAAACTGTTTGTCAACACAATCGCACTTTCTGTATGAATGTAAAATTAGCATTTGGCTAGCTACGTACAGGGCTGAAAGCATCATCTCTCAAAGGCCACATGACACCTCTGGAAGTGAGAGTATTCTGAGAACATGCACATATTGCTGACTGGCTTCAGGAATGGCCTAGGGCTGTGGATAAAATGTTTATGTATAGTTGGGCTGCAAGGAGAATCTAAACACAAGACCACAACAAGACGGGAGACATGCAACAGATAAGACAAACACACATGTGTGGAGATACTTCACTTAAACTGTTCCCACTCTCAGTTCTACACTTACATTTACCAGAAAATTCAAGGCATCAGCCTTTGTGTTGACTGTTAATGTTACAGAGAACTTTAATAAAAGTTGCTCAGTGTTGGACGCCTGTGTTCCTCCGCTGTGTGCGTGTGACGTCATCAAACGACTCGACTTTGCTGACTGACTAGTTGAGGAGTTCTGGAGTCATTAATGCCCTAACACATACAAATAATAGTAATAATAATAATAATAAAGATAAACAGAAAACTACAAAGAACAGTCAGTACATATGACCATAAAAACCATACAAAGGCTATTAAATGAAAATAGAAATATTCGATTACTCAAGTAGTCTCAGTCTTCATACTGTCTGTGGAGGATGTGCATGTAAATTTACTAGGTGCCCCAACGTTCGTAGTTATACATTAGAATGATAATTTTATAGAAATAGGATTAAAAATAGGATTTTTTTCTAAAGTACAGAAAAGTATTAGATAACTATCAACTATCAAACGATGTACGGACGATTTTTTGTTTTGAGTTCAAGTTATTTTGTAAAGGTTTGTTTATCCATGTGTCCAAAGAGAGTGAGATGACAATGCTGAGAAGAAGCAGATGATGTGCATTGAATTAAAGAAATAAATTAGAAAATTATGACCAAGGTGTGCGTTGAGTCAACTCGGCGAATCAGAATATTTTCTAAACAGCGAACATCTATCCATGAGAACATGGAGGAGCTGCTGACGGTGTGGTTGAGGAGCAGCAGCTTGCAGGAGATCCGTAACAGAGGTGATGATCTGAAGAAGACTCAAGCTGTTTACACCGATATGCTGCAGCAGACCCAGGTGTTTCAGCGAACAAGGCATCGGACCGGCCAAGTTAAAGCCAGTCGGTTTTCGGGAATTTTAAATGGTGCACATTATACTTAAAACCAGTTTATTGCTGTACATTCTATTGTATTGTGTTGTGTTTTTATACCATATTCTCTATATAAAAGCACATTTTTCTCATTTAAAAACAAAAAACTGTGTTTTTTAGAGGTCCGGAACGGATTAATGGCATTTCAATTCATTTCAATAAGGAATACTGATTTGACATACACGTAATTTGAGTTACGAGCTCCGTTATGGAACAAATTAAACTTGTAAATCACTGTATTCATCCAAAAATGAGTTATTTGAAAACTCGTAGGGCTGAGGGATATAATGTTGCACTACAGAGTACGACATAATATGATAAATAGCATTCTGAACATTTTAAGGTCAGAATTTCCCTTTAAGTGGGATGCAACATTTAGGTCAACTGTCATACTTTGCACACACTGGAAGCACAAAGAGAAAAGATAAAATCAACTGAACAATCTGGGACAGAGAATCTGTTGAACCTCCTGTGTCTGTTTTTCTGACATGGAGAGTCAGATATAATTCATTTAATAACGCAAACATTGGCAATGTCTATTCCTAATTAACGCTGAGCTGGTACCCTTTAAGTTTAAAAGCTCTTGACTTGATTTAATGGGGGTTCTTGTTCGAGTGCATACCTCGACTGGCTCTGTCCACGTGTTGTAGGTCATCCACAAATCTGAGAACATCAGGATAAGTCTCCTCACACACCTCAGCCAGGAAGTGAAGCAGAGTTGACTTCTGATCAGCTGACTTGGTGTCCTTGAGCTTAGTGGGTAAAGAAAAAAAGAAAAAAAGAAAGCTTTAAAAACTCAGTTCCACTTAATTTTTTAAAAACCCAAACTCTCATGGATCATTCAACATTTTTAAATGTGCAGTGTCAAAACACAGATGTTCGTAAGCAGCTCGAATAAAATTTTAAGAGGAAGCATTATGTCCCATGGGCTGGAAGCCACCTTTGAAACCGTCATCTCCAAAACTTTTCTGTGAATATTTACTAATCCGCTTCCATCAAGAGAGGCTCGTGGTTGTCCATGAGGACTCTGATGTGTGCAGTCTTGATACTGCGACAAGTATAACTGCAGCATAATTTAAAAAATGATAGAGGAGGATTTAAATAGGCAGTGTTTGATGACTGCAGTATTTATGGTTGTATGAGCACTGATCAAAACACAATGTGTTAATACAGAAAAGAGCTTTAAATTACTGGGAATGGCCTGGAATACAGTAACCCCTCAGTTCAGGAGTTAGAGATTCAGTCACTGATTTGGTTGGTTTTATTTTTTTTTGGAGAATCGAGCTAATAATTTTAGCTGGCAATCTCCACAACTGTAAATATCCTCCACCTTTCGTTGCTTTTTTGAGCCAATAGATACATTTTTTCTGGATGTGTTCACATAAGGGGACCCGTTCACCTCACTACACGCGGGTGCTCTTGGAACGTAACCCCCGTGAAAAGCAGGAGATTACTGTACTGTAAGAAGTCATTTCATTGCATGGGTTTTACTGGTGGTTTGGACGGTTTGATTCACATTGCTTTTAGAAATCTTTACATCTGAGAGTTCAGAAAGGTCAGGACATTCCATTTGGTTTTCTGATCAAGTTATGATGGCCCTTGTACATTTTCAGTCATCTTTCCAACTATTTCCAATTTACCTAGAAAATTGACATAGGTACCTGTAAATAGTTTGCACTGACGTTGATTTATATTGTTGCATAAGCCCATGTTTTGTACCAAATGGTAAATTTTAAATTAATTGACATTTATATGGAAACTTTTATGTGGGCAGAGTAACTGGTCGCATGACCAAAGTCATTTTCTTCAAGCAACTTATATGATGTCTCTCAAAAATGGATAAGGAGTACGTGTGAATTAGGTTACGCAGCACCTACAGTGCTTGAAGTTTCAGATACGATCACACATAATGACGCAATTTAAAAACGCCATTTAGTATTTCCATCATTATATGGAGCATGCGCCCTCTGATTTATAATTTGACATGTCTCACTGATTGTCAATTAGATTTTTTGTCTTATTACACAATTGGATCTAACTGATTAACTGATTCAACTTCTGACTCCCACATTTCACAGTTCCAAACATTTTCCAAAACATTTTCAGAAAAGTGCTTAGACAACTGGTAAAAAAAAAGGGAATAAATGGGTTAATAATCACTCATCCTCCACTCTTAATTGCTACACGCCCCATCCTCCCCCCAATCTTAATCACTCCGCACCCCCCCTTCTACCCTCTGCACACAAATAGGAGTAAATATTTATGACAGGGAGAGGGGGAGGGGGGTATGAAAAGCTGAGACAGAGAGTGAATGTGGAAAACAGCATCTTGAACGAAGCCATCGGCAGCAGCCTCCTTTTGTGCCTGACAAGTTAATTTGATAGCACGCTCTAAAATTGCGGCCAGATTGGAAAAGCAAGATGTTTTCATTTTCAATTATGATTACCATTCAGCAATACGGATACAGGCCTTTGTAAAGGCCGAGGTGCCCTGGAGAGGCGAGGAGGGAAAAACAGAATGCAAAGAGCATTTGATTAGGAGCGATGGCTCAAACGTTATTAAGCTCAGCGGGGTTGCGTGCTCTTCTGCTTCTGACACACCGATCACCTGGTGAGATTCCTTGTATCGGCAAAATCATCAGCAAGAGAGATCTACAAGGGAGGGAGGGAGGGAGGGAGGGTGCAAGGGTGGGAAAGAAAAGAGAGAGAAAAAGAGAATAAACGAAGATTAACTTCGTATTTTTTCCTTTCCGGATTGCTTTCCTTTTGAGTAGGTATGCTCTGATAGTGGCTTTTGTACTTGCATAAACATAAATGGCCCAGTGTTTTCTGTCAGCGTGGATATTTGAAAGCAGAACCGCAGGACGACACTAAATTAGGCTTTGTAGCTTTAGTGCCAGGTTTCTCAACACTGGGCCGCGAACCAATGATGTGCCGCGAAGGCTTTTGATTGGATTGCGAGTATAAAATGAAGACCATTGGTCCGCAATTGGTCCCGAAAAACCCTTTTTACGCCGTGATTGGTGTATTATTTAAATTCAATACGTGAATTATTACAACCTCTGCTATTTAACAAATAGCGGAGGTTGTAACGTTCCGAATGAGCCCTCTCGCCCGATAACTGCTCCCAGATCAGTCGAACGCAGTCACTGCTGCATTCAGAAGCAATTTTTTTTTTTTTTAATGATGAAACAAAGCGAGTTGTTTTATTGTGTTCTGGCCTGCCCCAGAGTTCTTATTCTTTGAACTATTTGGTGAACCGAGGAGCCAACTGTGCGAGGGACAGAGCAGACAGCGTGAAATCTAAGCTCGAAATCTGAACAAAAAAAAATTCCTCTGACAGGGACGATAATCACAGCTGAATTCAAAGAGGTTTGACACACGAATAATATATAATCCGGTATTCCACCCTGTGTTGCTATTTGAAATAAGTTTAGATATTTTACTTCTCTGGCACATGAAACTTCAGAGTCTTCGCTTTGAAATGAGTCCAACTGCAAACAATAATAACTCAGTGTGACGGAATTGTGATGTTTTAAAGTCGGTACTGTAAATTACAAGATGGCCACCAAAACAGGGGTGAAAACTAAGAATGGGCAACATGCTGTGATGGACATCTGGGCCTTAATGCTGAAAAGGTTGAGAACCATTGCTTTAATGCAATACTCGGTAGGAGTAGGAAAGGTATTAATCTGGAGGGGGAAAACAAAAACAAACAAATAATTTTTACAGTGATGTTAAACAAATAATACTCAAAAAATGAATCATCACATTTCATTTAGACATTCAGCATTTTTTATCTTTATGATTTGAAAAACAACACAGAATAGTAACAAGCTGTTAATGGAGCTGGTGAAGCTGGTTAAGGCCTTAAGTGGCCTTTCACCTCTTTTAAGGCATTACTCTGGAGTTTTGTGCAGCTGGTCCTGACACTGTGGGCCACTGACAAGAAAAAGGCTTCATAAGATCTCAAAGAAAACGTGTCAATGAGAACTAAATATTTCTTCCAGAGGCGAGATCACAAAGAAGCCACAAAGGAATGTGGCGGGAAGGCTGAGACGACTCCTTTGAAGACTAAACAGGCACCAAACACGAAGCAAAAGGAGAAATCGGTACACGTGTGACAGGTTAAACTTCCCATAACAAAAACAAACAAACTAACCAACAGATCAACACAGGCATTGAAAGAGAACATCAGGACGGGCCCTCAGGCGAGCAACTTGAAAGGCGGGGAATGGCACACTTTCTTTGTTGCTCTCCGCCCGTCAGCAGTGGCACAGCTGTCTCGCTCTCCCCCATCTTTCTGTACTAGTTTGTAGAAACAGATACATTTCTCCATCATTCAAGACGCAGAGAAAAAGGAATGCTCAAGTGCTCATAAGTACTGGCAGTTCAACAGCAAGCAGCTTCGTGCTTCAACATGGTCATGATGGCATTTGTAATGCAGGCTAGAATATGTTGTATATTATGACCTTACCTTTTACTTAGAACAGGCTGTGCAATATATCTATGGAAGCAAATTGGTACTGTTGTCATAGAATATACATTTTTAGGTCTAGAAGTTTTGATAAATAAAAGCACCCAGAAAACAATGGGTGTAATTTGTTGGAGCGGCATATTGTTCACAAAAACAGGAGTGCTTGATTGTTTGCCATCGAGCCACACACGCGCACACACGGTAAGTATTATCCCTGGTGGTCTTGTGGTTGGGATTCGGCGCTCTCACCGCCGCGGCCCGGGTTCGATTCCCGGTCAGGGAATAGATTTGTTTTGGGGAAGCTGGTAGCCTAGCTGGGGCAGCTGGCAGCCTAGTGGTTAAGGCTTTCGCTCTGCGATCAGATAGTCCAGGTTCGATTCCCAAGACCGCTAGGCACCGCTGAGGTAAACTGAGCAAGGTACCGTCCCCACACACTGCTCCCCGGGCGCTGTGTTCGCCCCTGATTCACTTGGTGAATGGGTTAAAGGCAGAGGTTGAAATTCGTGCTGTTCACACTGTGTGCTGTGGTGTGTTCACGTATGACCGAATGATCACTTCACTCACTCACTTAATGGCCTGTAGTTTGTGTGAACAGCATTACTCGATTTCTTTGGCCCTGTTTTGGCCATTTTGAGTGCAGTGTATCACCATCACCAGTCAGTCGATAGAGCTCTAATCAGCGAAGAAGGCACTATCACGAGTGCACATACCCACACTAGCCTCTCAAAAATCTCCATGACTCTACACCAGAAGCAATGTATTAAAAATGATTGGCCATTTTAACTATCTTTTCTACTCAAATGTCCAGATTAAATACATTGCATTAAATAAGTGTGTGCCCCCTTCAGCTGTAGTCTTTCAAAAGTCAGAAGTGGGGGGCTGACAGAATGAGATAATTAAATCTCACTAGCTGTTCCTAGTTGTTTTGGTGTGTCTTGTTCCTTAGACACAATCAGCAACTCAGTCATTTCTTTTTTATTTGAAGCCATGTCATAATTTGGATGATATAAATAATGAAAGATGGTCATGAAGTTGATGTGACTGTAAAGAAATCAGAATTACCCATAACACATCACTGGAAGTGTGTTTTCCATCTTCCAACAGAATTGGACGTCTAATTTATACAAACGGTGTAAGGTTACCATTGGAAGTTAAGGAAAAACTAATAGAATGAGTCAATCATAAGAGGCTATATTAGTTTTAGCATTAAGCATCAGTACTCAGGAAGCATTGATTTAATAACTACATTACATCAAGCTTGAATATCATTTGGAAAAGGGAAAGAAAAAAAAAACATCATATTGAATTTTATCAATACTGCTCAGCTCTAATCCTATCTCAGATTCCCCTGGTCTCTCTAGAAGTCCAGTGTAGTTTGGTCCAGTGAGGTCATGTTCTTATATTACAGCTACTAAGAAACAGATGTTCCTGTAGCAGCCAGTCAGCCTTTGCTTCCATTCCAAATGTGAATGTGTTTGTCAGTACGGGGCTCCTTTGGCAGGTGCTACAGGAGACTTATTAGACGGAGAAGTATTTCATTATCATCCTGAGAGGAAACCGGCCTGGCTACTCTGCTGTAATGCAGTAATGACCATTCTGCGAATAACTGAGACACCGTCCTAAAGGGAAGAGTAGAGGATGGGGGAGGTTGGGGGAGAGATAAGTAAGTTCTCCTTTTCTCTTCTACTTTTCTTGTTAATTTTCCTTACATGCCTGATTAGCCACAAATCTCGGATATTTTTGTTTTGCCTCTCTGACTTTAGCGAACACATGGAAAAATATCCCTTAAAGCAGTGGTTCCCAACTGGGGGTGCGCACAATTTTGTCTGCACTGAGGTTACCAAAATTATATTTGTACACATTAAATGAATAAAATCCCAATGTATGAGAAATGTAAACATTTGTGTGTGTGTGTGTGTGTGTACGTGTATAAGTATATATTTTTTTGCAAATTAAAGTTTGTAATTAATCACTTCATTCTTTTTGTGTGTCTATGCGGGTAGGAGTTGGGGTTGAAGGCAGGGCTGGAGTGGGACCAGCCCACCAGGCTGACCAGGGCCCCTCTCACTTCATGGAAAAAAGGTTGGGAACCACTGCCTTAAAGCATGAAAGGGAAAAAAAGGAAGAAGATAGGTGGGTCACTGAGAGGAGAAAAGTAGCCTCCTACTCTACAAAATATGCACAAAGAAATACAACATTATGCAATACATGAAATATCATTCAGACAGGTCCAATCAGTTTTACTTACTCATCCCTCTATTTTTTTTTCCACCCACTTGGACAATTATACAAATTTTAATGGCCGGAGGGGGAGAAAGACAACCTCTAAACAATGTCATGTATGTAAAGGGAAGAGCACATTACAAAAACAATTCAGCCTTACATAATTTCTCTCAGACTTTTGTCCTGGAGTAGATGAAGAAGCTGTAAAGTGCTTTAAGGCCTCTGTGGCTCTGATGGACACCGGTAGACATGGCTGTCTTTTGAGCCTTTAGCCTGATAGAAATGAATCAAATAAAATCTCAACAAACAACGTCATCTGGCCACACAAGGCACTTTAGATAGGAAGGCCGATAGGGGTCGAGAGGGCAGTGGCGGCCCATTCATCCGTGTGCTTCAAAAGGAAAATGAACTGTCATCTTATCCACATTTTTCTTTGGAAAAAAAAAGAAGATGAGCTGCTTTCAATTGATGTGAGATGCTCATAATGACCCCCAGGTGTGAGTGTGTATCCGTACGTATTTGTCCAAGAGGAGCTGACTATGGGAAGACCAGATCAACAGACAGAAAACAGGTCCTTGTATTTCACATGACAAGCAAATAGCTGCAGCAGCCCAGAAAAGCATTGCATTGTTTCATACTGATGCTTAGTTTTGTTTAAGCTGGAAGACAAACATCTGCAAAAAGCAGAGGGTTATAGAGTACACTGATTATAAGCCCCGATCTCATCTGTGGGGCTTATAATTCCTCTTAAGAAGAAAATAAGTAATTTGATTAGATTCTCTAACTCACATGACACCCACCTTGCAGAGTGAGCTGAGGTCAAAGCCGAAGGACTGAGCATTGCGGGAGCCCGCGTTCATGTAGTTGCCCATGAGCAGCACCAGCTCCAGCAGCCTGCTGAAGGCCTTGCTCTTCCTCACCTCGTCACATGCCGTATTCACTGCCAGGATATCTGGGCGCAGGTGACTCACCTGCTCCTCAAATTGCAGCTTGAACAGAATAGAGTTCAGCCTGGGCCTTAGTCGCTTAACTTCACTCATCTGTAGAATATGGGGGAGGCAAATAAAGAGAGGTTACCATGGCACTTCAAGATATTTTTACAACCCAAGATAAGCATCATAATTATGTTCTCCTCATAATAATACAAGCAGTTTATGATTGTGGCATAGAAAAGCACAGGTTCTTCTTCTCTGCAAGTGATGTTACAGAAGAACCGTTAAACTCATAAATAACCATTTTTGTAAAGGGGATGAGGCTTTAAGTGGCATTAATGAACATCAACTGGTAAAGTACATTACGAGTTTAAAGCTTCTTCACAGAACCTCTAGACTGCGTGGAACTTCTTTAAAGGTAAAAAAGGGTTAAAAAAATCTCTTTGGTAAAAATGGTTACTTTAAGGGCCATCAATGAAAAGTTTCTTTGGAAATCAATCAAACATAAAACTTAATAGGACACATGCATTTTTAAGAATTTAGTGTACATACACATTTAGAAGAGTGAACACTGCTTGTAGAGGGGATGGCAAACCGAGCAATATTTTACACAGCATCCCACAACTTCGAAACCACCACAAAAAAAAAAAAAAAAAGAGAGTGATTTTTTTGAGAGGTTCTGCTTTGCAGCTCTCTCTCCTCTCCTCCACAGCTCCCTTGGAAATTACTTTTAGACGTTTTCACAATTTGCCTGCTTTTGGGCCTGGCATTTTAAAAGCTATTTATGTGAGGGAAGGCCATGGTTTTTGTGTTGCTAGGCAATAGTAATGGATGTTGGCAATGCCATAGTTGGGCTGTGTCTGCTGAAGTTAATTGGTGTGTGAGCGTCCATTGGGGGAAATGCACGAGAGGCAGCGTCAAATTACGGGCGTTACGCAATTATCGCAAATTGGGAAATATTGCGTTCTAAACGTGGAGGGCTTCAGAGTGGCTATGCTGACGGAATGCCCTGTGCACACAGTGAGGGTGAGCGAAGTGCTCGCAGAGGGCACAATTATTTGGGGGGGTGGGGGGAGATATGTGTGTGATATATAGAGACTGGTGACAGCCGTTCGAAGAGCAGATGATGTATTATTGGTTGGTAGCCCCTCGGCTTACTTTATCTAGTGTGTGCATGTGTGTGTATGCATAAAGGATGGCTAGGGATCGAGGCCTAATTTGTCACAATGAAAACAGATTGGCAATAGTGCATCCAGCACGTAGATAAGTAACTCAATAAGAAAGAATGATTAATATGTCTAGAGCTATTCCCCATGATTAGATATTATTGTCTTCCCCGGGTTGCTAAACATTAAAGCTGCCACTGAACTGATATAAGCATCCAAATAGACACACAGCACACATACAAAGCAAATTTGCAGTAATAAATCATCTGTGAAGAGGACTTTAAGGACAGCAGTCTCAGTTTCTGGACTTTGTGGTAGGAGGGTTTCCCCAGCTATGCAAATCTCTGTCAGGCCTCTTGTTCTTGCATTCAAACAACGTTTCAAAGTAAATCTAATTCTCAGCAAAAAGAATCAGAGCTCTGTCAAACTGCTTAGCCCAATTAAAGCTACCCCCTCCCAAAAAAAAGAAAGAAAAAAAAAAACAACCCCCACCAAATATCTTCACACTCATATACACACTTGCAGATAAACACAAATAAACGAGAGGGCATTAATACAAAGGGTCGCTTCTTCCTAGTAGAGATAAGCGACATGAATGCTGCCAGAAAAATCGAAAAGAACCAAAATGAAAACAGAGGGTAGAAAAAGAAGGGAAAAAAAGGAGAAAGAAAATGGGGCAGAGATAAATGCCTAATTTATGTGTGTAAACACTCTGCCAACTTGTTACAAGCATCCTCTGCGCGTGTCAGACGGCATCTAATCTGCGATGAAACAGACTCCAATTCAAAGCTCTCGCAACCATAAATGTTTAAGGAGGATTAGCAACCCTGAAAAAAAGTCAGAGCATGCTCTGAAAGAGAAATACACGGAATTTGTTATCAGTGCCACTGCTACATAGGAGAAACATGAATTGGGCAATTCAGTCAAAGTTTTTGTTCTGATTTCTGGACTGATTGCATACACCTGATTAAAAAAAAATATGTAAAACAAAAATACAACAACATAAAACTACGCATTGGAATTCCTGCATCCCTGAGTGCATAAAAAGGAAAACATTTTGTTTTTGTAATTCGTTTTGTAACTGTTAGTGTTATGAAAGTTAATGCATTAAATTGATGCTAATATTTCTCCTAGTCTGACTGAAGCTCAGACTGAAGAGCTATTGCTAGTCTCAGGAAAATTGATGCAGACAATATGAGTAATTCAGCAGACACTGAACAGTGTGAGAGACCTATAAATAAAACCACGAGCAACAAACCAAGAAAAGCAAAAGCCAAAAGGAAAGCTATGGTTTCCTTCAAAATAACATGCAACACAGTGGCATGAAAGCAAACACAGAGGAGACACGACAGTAGATTTAATGTGTGGGATGTATTCGCACATGCACTCACAAACACACGCCACTACCATATCACTATCACTGTGCTGAGAAAGATTCACTACATATTTACTAAATAAACAAGAGGAGACTACAGTCTGTAACTGTAAACTTCCTGGTCCTGGAAATAACTTAAATGGTTAATTGGTCTCGACATTCATCATCAACAAAATGGTCTACATCTTACCTATTCTCTAAATGTGCCGGTAGAGAGGAGAACACACTCTTAAGTTAACTTGGTCTAAGACCAATCCATCCGATATATTCCAAAAGCACTCAAGAACTGGCTAAAAACCAGACCCCCCCAAAAAACCCAAAGGCCCATGAAAGACACAACAAACACTTCCATAACCATCTCCTATGTAAAATTCATATCCACCTGTCAGTGCTAGGTGCTGCAGAGAGGATTCTGGCACGGCTGAGGACTCAGAGGGAATCCCAGCTACTGAGCAGCTCCTCATCATACAGTCAAATCACCATTTCACACAGACACCTTGCACCTCCACCACAGCACACTGGAGTGTGCGTGTGTAGATCCCAAGCTCACTGTCTCTAGTGCATAAAGTTTGTTAGAAGACTATGCAAGATAGAGAAACACAAGAGAGGAGTACAGAAGCACACACACACGCACACGCGCACACACACTTCTAAAAAGTCTCTGCTCTCCTCACCTGCAAACACACACAGTTCCAAAAAAACTGATTACTGGCTGCTAGAGCAACTCTGGCTGAGTTAAGTGTGTTATTCATTACTGTGAAATTCAAATGTGTGCAGAATGGCTTTGAATTTGTAAGAGCAGGAACTCTAACTGTCTCTAGCAAAAACATTAACTCAGAACACAAATTCAACACATTTTTCATTCATACATCCATTTTTGAATACACACAAAACATTAAAAACATTAAAGTGTTTAATAAACAATGTATAATACAAAATTATATAAAAGCATAAGCGGATTTAAAAAGTTTAGGTTCATTAAACCTCTGAGAGAACAGTGCAAAACATTCTGATAAAAAAAGAACACACACACAATCACACACTTTCTAACTTTTTTCTCACACTTTCACTCACACATTGTTTCTCTCTCACACACACTCTCAATCAATAACAACAGTGTTGACAAAAAGTAGGTTCCTCAGCGTGATCTTGCGCTCTGATTTTGCTGCCAAACTGAAGTGGTGTGGCTGAAGTTTTTGGCAACATAGTGATATTTCAGACGAGGCAGAGAGTGGCATTTAATGTTGTTTAATGCAAAATGCTTTGATGTAGATATACTACATGTGGAGAGCAATCACTCAACATCGTTTTTGACGGAGATGGCGTTTAGAGGCTTTGGCATCTGAGCTCTTCATATGTTCTGTGTTTTCTTCAGTGCTTTGCCTTTCCATTTTCCACACATTGTCATTAACAACACCTGCCTGTATGTTTTTAAAGCACTGTGCAGAATCGCTCATTTATTTAATTCAGGTAAAAAGTTATTAATTTTTCAGCTTGAGAGGAACAAAAAGACAAAAATGACCTAAATAGAACATCAAATGTTTCAGTATTCAGTCTGTATACCATTTATAATACCGTCCATTCTTTTCAGGACACCTGCCTTCAGTTGTTCAGCAGAAATATGTAGGGATCATTTTCCATGCATCTTCCAAATAGCAACTTCCATTAGACTTTTTTCCACATTGCAGATGTCCAGTTTCGGCGTTCTTGTGCTAGATTTTTTTTCTTTATTGTCTATTTTCTTTTCTGAGCAACAGCTTCAAGACAGCTACACATATTTGAGATCCCTTTATGAATTGCAGTTTTGAAAACTCCTGTTTTCTATAACTCTTTCTTATAGAAAAAAGTCTCCTAGGGTTACCTGTTTCTCTATTCTAATGAGGTACTTTGGAATGTTTAAAATTGTATGTATATTTGTTATTGTTTGGTTAGTGATAAAAGTGATTATGATTACTATGACTATCAATACAGGTTGTCCTATTGCCAACTGTGGAGTAAATATTTACAGTATAAACGTTAGCTAATGCCGAGATGGGTACACAGCTGGAAGAGGGTTTGTGCACGCACACACACACGCACGCACACACAAGGCAGAGATTAGTTGTCCAAGCAGAAACACAAGCAAGGTCAGGCTCCTGATGCCTACGCTGAGCAGTGGAGCGACATGATTGGTTATTTGTCTATGTGTGGCCACTGTGACAGGTGTGCAAGGCTAAGGCAAAACAAATGAGAGAGAGCGAGAGAGAGAGCGAGGGGGAGAGGGAGGGAGGGAGAGAGGGAGAGAGAGAGAGAGAGAGAGAGAGAGAGAGAGAGAGAGAAATGAAAATAAAAATGAACCTGGCAGAAGCTCACACTTAAGTAACCAGCTCCCGTTTTGCTCAGGCCTAAAACTTCATGTGGGAGAATGTGTGTGAATGCTTGCTGTATTAGTAAGAAGAAGCTTTTGAAGCCGACCTTTGGGCTCACTCTCAGATCTCTCTTTTAGAAGCAGATAAGGAGGTCAGACAAGGGGTAATTCTAAGGTGGAATAACTATTTAATTCTAATAGCTTCACTAAATAATAATTGGTCACAGGAATGCATATATTATATCGTCGGTGTCGGGCGGAAACCTCATTTGTCGAAAACGGCTATTTTTCAGGAAACTCGTGGCAATATGTTTTTTTTTTTAAAAACTCATTTTAGTACTTATGGCTCCCCGTGCATGGCTGTCGGGACTTTAAACCTCTCTCGCTCTCTCTCTCGCTCTCTCTTACTCTTTCTCTCTCTCTCGTTCGTGACTTTTCTGGAGCGCTCATCTCTCTCTCTCTCTGTCTCTCTCTCTCCCTCTCTCTCTTTTACTCTCTCTCTCTCTCTCTCACTCTCTATCTTGTTCGTGACTTTTCCGGAGCGCTCATTTCTTTCTCTCTCTCGTTCGTGACTTTTCCGGAGCGCGTGTCTCTCTCTTTCTAGATTAACACCGATATTTTTTTTAGCGCCCGATGAGAGTCTCACATTAACGCAGCACATTAACGCCGATAACGGGCAACCGCTAATATATATATATATATATTAGAGGTGGGCATTTTTTTAACGCCGTTAATCTCATTGGAACCAGCACTAATATATATATATATATGATTTCTACCTTCATGTCACACCAACCAGACTCTAGAGTGAGGCTCTTAGTATTGTGCTGCAGGTGCACTCAGCTGCCTGGTCAGTAAATACAGTTGCAGGGTTCAGTTACAATCCTAATGAAACCCTTTAAACCGAAAGTGGACTTGGTCAACGCTAGACGTATCATTTCTGAAACTGCCAATGACTGCATATACAAAGCTTATTCCTCCTTTTGCTCTTGTAAGATACCAAACAATACAGTCAGACAGTTGAAGCACAGACCCGCGGTGTGACCCAGCGCAAAAATGACATGGTGGCAATTTAGATCTGGCCATAAGAGCCTCTCACAATAGTGTCAAACGCATACATGTCTGGAACCCAGGGTAACAGCAATGACATCTCATGATTACAGAGTTGTAGGCGTCTCCATAACGGGGGTAACAACAGCACCGCTGGAATATCAAAAGTGTAATATAATGTCAGCAGTGATGGAGGGATGGGGGGGGGGGATGAAAGGCTGTGTCAAGGAAATGTATTGAAGAGAATGACTTCAAAGGTCCTTACCGGCGAATATGTTTTTGACAAAAGCTATTAAAACGTACAAAAACCTGACAGAACGGTGTCACGGGGGATCGTTGTCTAAAGCGTTCCATCAGGAAAAGAGACAGCTTGAGAAAAAGTCCTAGTCTAGCAAATGTGAAATACTATTTACTTTAGTTTAAGGTGGAAGAGCATCACCCCCAGGGACAGTAACCTAGTACTCATTAATGCGTAATCACAAATCACACACTCATGAAATATCGTTTTCAACCAAAGACAATTATTTCTTAACATAATGTTTGATTAAAACCTCCAAAGCCTGAGATAAAGCAAGTCCCAAAGTTATGCAAGTGACATGACTAATATGGATTTGTAGTAGTTTTGGGCCACTCAGTAGTAGGCCTTTGGGCCTTTGGGCCACTCAGCTCTAACGGAGCATGGGCATGCTGTTGTGAGTCCATATCCATTAGTCAGAGCAAATATGGTGGCTGTTTTGTGCAAAACAAGTAAAAACGTGAGAGCAGACATCAGCTTTGTGCATACAGCTGCACATACAGGTCTACCAGCTGCTTCTGTGTGTGATTTTAAGGGTGTAATGTCTGTTGTAACCGTTACTGACTGTTTCTTGGAAATGGTAATCTGCTATATTTGGCAAATAAAAACAAAATAGAAACAAAAAAAACGGCTGAGTAACATAAGTACAGACGTGTATTAACTCCTAATAAATTATTTACAGCATTTCTTCATTTAATAACGAATAACTGAACAGCAAATTGGAGTACAGTGGAAAAGTCCTCGCTCCGTGTTGCGGCCGAGATAGAAATTTTGTGATTTTTATGTTCATGTCGAGGTTGATGTTATGTGTTTACACTGTGAACAGATTCGTATTGAAAGTAATAAGCTGGACTGGTGATGTGTGCAGGGTGTTTCTCAGCCTTTCCCAGCACCCATGATCAGATTTGAGGCTCAGATAATGGATGAATGGAAGAAAAAGTACATTCTGATGAAGCCTATTTTGTCCCTCTGTTATGTCTTTAGGGTGAATTTGAGGTTAAATTCACAAAAGAATGCAATCTGACCTTTATTATTTAAGTGTGTTAAAATTTTAAGTGACTAATTGACACTTTATGAAAGTAAGTATATATATATATTAGAGGTGGGCATAGATTAATTTTTTTAATCTAAATTAATCTCATTGTAATCTTGATAGTGTTTTTATAGTGTAAATATTGTTTACAGTTACAGTTTATAGTGTTTTTATAGTGTATAGTGTTATGGGGTGGTGGGGGTGGGGGTGCTGGGGGGTTTAACGGCGATAATAGCAATATATATAGCAATATAGCAATGTAACTGTACGGTCCTGGGTTCAACTCCCGGGTTGGGCGCAGGGTCTTTCTGTGTGGAGTTTGCATGTTCTCCCCATGACCGCGGGGGTTTCACGACCAAAAACATGTGTGCTTTGGGGAATAGCTGAATTGAGCGCTCTAAATTGCCCGAAGGTGTGAATTTGAGTGTGAATGGTTGTCTGTCCCGATGTGTGGCCCTGCGACGTGCTGGCGACTGTCCAGGGTGTACCCTGCCTTCGCCCATTACAGCTGGGATAGGCTCCAGTTCCCCCCCCCCCCCCCACGACCCTGAATGCAGGAATAAGGGCTTGATAATGGATGGATGGATGTAACTGTACTGTATAGTGTAAACCTTCCAGGATGAGTAATGTCGCACTATACATATATTAATGCAGAGGAGACAGCTAATAGCATTGAACCACACTGAGTGTCAAATAACAGGACATAAGTGTGACTGTAGGGACAAACAGAGGCAATGTACAGGTGCTATTGAAAGTCTATAGGGTATATGAGAGGTATTTAAAGTATAAGGTGGAGTAGTTTACTGGAATCTACTTCATGTGCATGATTTGTGTGTATTCAGATGCAACCACGGATCATTGAGAACGAGACTCTTGTCTTTTCAGGCTTCTGATTGGCCAAGGTGGCATTATGGTCAGGATTATAATGCCGCCTGTTCTCTTGACAGCATAAGTTTGAGCTTTCATGCATTTGTGTGGACCAGGCCTTCGCCTGGCTGCGTAACAACGTCTATCGCTCTCGAGAGCTGGAAGGGCTGAGTCACTGAATACGGACAAGAATGTGACATTTTTCTTCCTGTTTACTTGAATGATACACCTTATTAGTACTAAAAATGACAATCGACAACCGGGTTCCGTATTTTACATTCAGCAGATGTTTGGAAAGAAAGAAGAAACACAAGCTGTTCTTTCTTTCGTAACGTGTCCCGGGTGCTTTTTTTTTTTTTCCGTCCATAGCGTCAGACCTTCTTCACAGTCTGGTTGTGTAAGTCGTTTATATTATACTGAATGGTTGGTGTAAATAAGGTGAGGGGGGAAAAATACTTTGTTGATAAACAAGAATAAACATACGTAATGGATGGTCGAGGCTATAATCCATAGCAATTTGTCGCGAGCGCACAATAAACTCCACAAAAGATGCTGTTAAACACGACGGAGCCTGGGCAGTTCTCCTTTACCTGCTATTAATTATTGATCAGACAAAAAGAAATACAAAGGGGACTGCAGGTCAATATTTAATCAAGGACCATGTCTTTAGATGTGGACATAGGGGAGAGAGAGAGAGAGAGAGAGAGAGAGAACGAGAGAGAGGGAGAGAGAGAGAGAGAGAGAAAACGCGAGAGAGAGAGAGAGAGAGCGAGAGAGAGAGAG
>JBBPDC010000038.1:15745030-15765423 GCA_037974485.1 Hemigrammopetersius urotaenia
GTAGTATAGACCCAGCTCCCAACCCAACTTTGTGAATAGATTGTGAATATCGCGCGATAAGCGTCTCACATTAACGCAGCACGTTACTAATATATATATATATATATATATATATATATATTTTTTTTTTTTTTTAGAATGAAACTGATCGTTTTAATGCGGAAATATTTAAAATGATGCGGAACCTGCAAATATGTCAATATGACAACAGTGACAATGTTCACAAGGTCTAAAGTGGTATAAAATATCTGGAAGTGTTGTGATTATGCAGAGACCTTGTGAGAGCATCAACTGTGTAATGTGTAAATATTCTACACTTTTTTTTTCCTTGCCAATATGTTTTCTTTTTTTTTTAAACTCATTTTAGTTCTTCTGGCTCCCCGTGCATGGCCGTAGGGCTCTTTCTTACTCTCTCGCTCTCTCTTTGTATCTCTCTCTCGCGAGCGCGCTCTCTCTATATCTGTCTCTCTCTAGTTTGTGACTTTTCCAGAGCGTGCGCCTCTCTCTCTCTCTCTCTCTCTCTCTCTCTGGTTCGTGACTTTTCCAGAGCGTGCGCCTCTCTCTCTCTCTCTCTCTCTCTGGTTCGTGACTTTTCCAGAGCGTGTGCCTCTCTCTCTCTCTCACTCTCTCGGCCTCTCTTTCGTTCGTGACTTTACCGGAGCAGGTGTCTGTCTCCCTCTCTCTTTCGCGCGCGCACTCTCACTCTCTCTCACTCTCACTCACGTATTGCTTGATGTATTACATTGTTGACACATGAGACCCCTGATGAATAAAAATGAAAATCATAAAAAAAAATCAAACCTGAACTATTAGACTTTCAAAGACCAATACAAAACGCCAAAACAATTTATTTATGATCTGATCTCTGTAGATCCACCATTTATATTTAGCTGACGCTCTTATCCAAAGCAACTTCATCAACCAATCAACTTCAACCAAGTTACAGCATACTACTTGTTTCCTAATTATGCACAATTTTGTTTACAGGCATCAAAGGGTTCAAATTAGACACATTTGAACTCCAGTTAATAATGAGAAATTAGATACCTTCATTCCTCACTCATAGCTACATAACTTATATTTTACTTTCATAGTACTCACTTAAAAATTCAGCACATATGTGGTCAGCAACAGTTGTCAGAGAAATGCAAGGCACACTCAAAATACAGTTTTTTTCAGGTGTTAATGTGTCTACCGAATATATTAGCAAAGATCACACCATATATATATGAAAATAGATTTAACTAGCATACACATTTTATGCTCATATTAATTAAATCAACACTGAAATGTCATCAGTTCTAAACAGCTGAGACGCAGATCATATTATTAATTATGCATTTCTTTTGCATATTTCTCATCATTATGGTGTTATAAATTGAATAAGCTTCAAGGTAGCATATTTTGACATGGCAGCATGAACTGATACACTGCTTACAAGTAAATATTTGAAAATATTTTTAAATATATTTTTCAGCACTTTCTGAGCACCCACAAGTTAACATTTATAAGATTTCTTTTTCTGAACATGTACCAGCAGAAACATTTTTCTTTCATCAGGAAGCAGCAGAAGCAGTCAGTGTATTCGGTAGGAGTGTCCCTGTTAAAGTGAGGTGAAGCAGTCAAGCACAGAAAAATGACTTTCAAAATAAAGTAATCTTAAAAAAATAAATAAATAAATAAATAAAAACTGTGTGAACGCACAATAAAATAATTATCGTTATGTAAATAATGTGTTAAAACAATAATAACGCATTAAAGTATATGGGGCAATTACCTATTATTTGATCAAATTTATATTAGAAATGTGAGGACATCTTAGGAAAAATATGATGTTGCCATTACTGCTTATAGATATTTTTTCTCTATACAGTAGTCCCCCATTTTTCGTGGGTGTTACGTTCCAAGAACACACGTGTATAGTGAAAAACAGCGTTGTTGTGTTTTGATAAACAAAAAAATGCCTATTTTTATAGTGTAAACCCTAAATATGCCCCCAAATCTGCTCCCAGAACACTTTAATTTCATTTTAAACTCAGTTTAATGCATTACCCTTATAGACAATATAGTAAAGGTAAACTCGTATTCGCCTCTTGCACCGCATAAAAATTGCTCTTGGAGCGCGGGGGCTCAAACCTGGTGTGGAATTTGAAGAAAGCGTTTCCAGGTTGGCTACAGCCTGCCCTGAGGCCCCTTGTGTGAAAACATCCAGAAAAATATATTTATTGCCACCAAAAAGCAAAAAAAGGCGGAGGATATTTGCAGTTTCCGTGTTATTGTGGGGATTTCCGCATTCAACTAAAAAATGTTCGGTTCTCTAAAAGAATCCACGTGTGACTGTATCCGCAACTCCTGATCCGCGTAAAACTGGGATATTACTGTACCAGCTTAAAAACAAAGACAAAGTTATAGAGTATTAAAAAAAAATGTAAATACTATCCTTCCCTTTTTTGGTGAGAAAAGATCAAATGAAATAAACTAACAGATATTTAAAAAATTCTTTCAGATGCTGATATCCTCAGTCACAGTCAATCACACTGTGGTAATTCATGTAGTTTTTAACCTAAACTAAAGCTTTAATGTTAAGCACATTTCTTTTGGTCCTCATGAAAAGTTCACTCAGCATTAAGGGGAGCTGTTTCAAAGATGCAAAATTGCATGCCAACATAGACAGTATAATGTAGTTTAATATGCATTTATCAGTGAAATCAAAAGCAACACTTATTTTGGCTCTATGAATTACAGCAGTGCATGTCTGTTAGCGTCTGTGTTTACTTACCACAATCCCAAACTGCTCAGGTTCAGACAGATTGGCATACTCTTGTTTGTACTTGGCCAAAGCATTCAGTTGTTCCTGCTCAGGAAGGTGATTCACCAGATTCTAAGAAAAAGAGAGGAGGGGGTCAGCTAACATAAGTCACTACGTTTTGTCATTAAAATATTCCCTTTTGGAAATCTTCAATAAATACCTAAAAGTTACTTAAAATAGTAATGTATTGTAACCGTCAGCATAGTTCTCAGAAGTTCCCATTCCAACACATGGCTTAGCCAAACACACCAACAAGTTCTGTCGTCTGATGAGTGTAAATGACACGATTTTAACCATAATTTTCCTTTTTTTTTTTTATATTTTATATGTGCCAAACCACAATGGGCATGCCAGAAAATGTCTCAGGGGACAAGGGATGTGCAACAAAATGGCAAACAGGCAGAAAGAGTTACTGGAGAGACAGATTCCAGATCCCACCCACAATCCATAAAAGCTGCTGTTCACTGTCCCTGCACCTAGGTCTTGTGGAAGTTTAGCGCAAGCAAAGGTCTCCCAAAGTCTGTAAAGACCAAGGAAATGGAACGGTTCTATACAGCTATGCAAAGAGCAGAGTTCCTCATTTGGTGATGATGCAAGTTTGGTACATGATCAACAGTTCTGTAGTTTTTTTCCCACAGTGCAGTAGTATACACACTTTGTCATGGATCTCTCCAGGCAAAAGACAGCGCAGTGCATGAGCCTTGACTGCAATCGCTTGTTTATTGTGCACAAAACTGATGTTGACAAAAACAGACAGCAAGTGAAAAATGATGTGTTATATGAGCAGCACAGTGCTTCTGAGATTTTTAAAGTTATGCCATTCACACACAAGGCTTCAGGTATGTTTGCACACATCATGCAAATTGATGCTAAGCTGAAAGTAATATAGGCCTATCCAGCCAGCAGGCCTAGAAACTATGGCCTGGCCAAGTGCAAACCTAAGAAAGGTCTTGTCACAGCTGATATTCAACTGTGGCTGAAACATGAGTTCCTGAGTAGTAGGAGAAGAAATGTACCAACAGAAAGACACTAAAAACCAGCGGTTAAAAGAAGTTTACACATAACCTGCACCATCATCTGCCTGTTTGCCCAAGTATTACCTTTCATTTCACTTAATTCACCATCCAATAATTTCTTTAAAGGGCAGATATGTGGTTTGGCTTTATACACTCCACTCTCATTTAGTGAGAATAATCCCCACCAAATCCGTATCAGCTAGCTGCTAGTTTATAAAGCCACTATATAAATTATACACATAGATTACTGGCTCAACACTGGGCTGTTTGTTGAATTTTCTGAAGACACCTGGACACTCTCAAATTTCTGAATTCCAATGTTTACAAAGCCGCCTATTCAAACCAGCTAGGTGTCGCTGAAGCAAGCACTAGGCTCTCGACAGCAGAAGACCTGTTTACACATCACAACCCTTCAATAGTTCAAACAAGCCAAATCAAAAGCATGAGTGCAGTTCGATCGTTATGCATATCACCGTGGTACAGAGGTGCCAAAAGGCATATTTGTTTTGGTGCCTATTAAGCGATGTGCGGGGAAAGAGAGAGTTAGAAAGAGTGAACGGGGTAACGTATTTGAATGCTAATGAGCTCTTGAAATAAAGTGCATTAACATCGCCGCAGCAGGCTATGGATGAGGTGGTGTGCATGCACAAGGCACACCAAGTAAGAAGAAGAAAGAATATCTGAGCCCTTAATGCATCTCATTAAATACATATCCCCCTGTAAGACACTGGACATGAGCTGACAGTGGTAATTACAGAACACAGGTTAGAAAGAAGAAAAAAAAAAATTGAATTCTGAAAGAATGTAAAGTATAATGAAACCTGCCGGACTTCCAGAAAGGATATGAGAACATTCTGAGGGCCTGTGTGGATTACTGACGGTGCCATCCAGCCCCTCTCTCTCCACCATGCCGAACTGTCTTTAATGAGACCAAGCTAATGAAGACGACATAGTTCAGTGTCGAAACGTGAGTCTTGCAGACAGGCCTGGAGGAACGCAGCTCTTGTTTGGAAGAAAGGTATGAAGGTCAGAAAAAATGAGAACTTTTCTTTTCCGTTCTTTCTTTCTTTCTTCCAGAACAAATCAACCTTGTTCCATCTGAACATCTTTTAGCAAACAGACCAGATATCCCCCAACCAACAAAAACAGGAGGTGGGAAAACCTTCACAACTTTTTAAAAATCATATATTTTTTAAATCATATAACGATGAATACAACACAAAACTACAGATGCAAGGTTTAATCCCAACAGTGACGAAATAATGGTCCATTCTTTGAAATATACATCAAAAAAATTTACATTATTTATGTAGTGGAGCGTTAATAACAAATATGTCACCTGGATCATAGGTTCGGTTAGCTGCTCCTCATCCACCTCCATTATCATCCTCTTGATCTCCTCATAAGGCATTCGAAATGAACCCAGGAAAATGGCTGCAAGAAATAAAGAAACAATAAAAAGGGAATGAAAGAGAACTTTTATGTTTGCACATGAACATTCCTGGATCTGTGTCAGAAAGGCCTATAGCCTTTAAAGTCTGGCATAAATGGAACCCTCTCCCCCTCCTCCCTAGCCATCCATTATCTGCTTAATTTATCACCATGGCTTTGGCTGATTACTTCCATTTTGCTTTAATGTATGAACAAAAGGTCACAAGGCTTCCAACTTAAACCTAATGAAGTGGAGGAATCAGTGAACTTCTCACACATGCGCGCGCGCACACACACACACACGCAAATTCTGAAATCCAACAGACACTCATTTCCAAGCCCTTGGTGGTAAAGTTGAGGCATGCAGGTAAGGACTAAAAAGGACTAAAAGAGGTGTCATATTCGTGGACTGAATGTAGAATTAAATCAGTTAAAAATGTATCCTTTTATCACCATGATCTTGCTAGTAGCGCCAAAGCAACAGCAGTAATCTGAGATCACCTCCTCATCCACTGACAGAATTTACCACATCAAACAGGTTTGAGGCTCTGGGCTTCCGGTTTTAGAGACAGCCTCAGAAGGGCCTAGTAGTATTTAGATAAAAAAAAAAAAAAAATCCTCTATAGTTATATATTTAAGATGTTTAATCAAACTCACACCAACCTCTTATCACAGATTTTAAACAGAGCATTTTTCTTTTCGCCTCATAATTTAAAGTGCTCCCATGTGTGATTTCTCAGGCATCTCTGCTCCAATGGCCCTATAAAAAGCTTCAATGGCCACATAAACCACATAAACAACGCACTTGTATGATTTCTCAGGCGCATCTGCTCCTGTGGCCTCATAAAAAGTTTCAACGGTCATACAAAAAAGGTGCAGTTCTTTTTGCGCTCTGATGAGAAGTTATGAGGATTCCGTAACTAAACCAGCTATAATGCATTTTATTGAATATTTTATTTACATATATTTTACCATATACTAATAATAAGTCCACTTTTCATAAACCTTTGCAAAGAAGTGTGCGTTTAGTTTACAAATAATATACAAAGACTATTACATGCAAATTATTCAGCCAACTCTTCACACAAGTAAGCACCAGTGTAATTCCAGTGATACTGGACACAAGTCATAGAGGGGGTGTCGGCGTAGTGAGTAGGATACTTGCCACTAGACCAAGAGGTCATGGGTTCGAATCCTACCTTCAGCACACCACCACTGGGTTCCTGAGCAAGACCCTTAACCCCAAGCCCCCTGTAGTTAGGGAATGGAAGTTGCTTTGGATAAGAGCGTCTGATAAATGCTGTAAATGTAAATACATGACTGCCATGTCCTTCACATTTCTGCTCTATGCTTCCTTGTTAAGTAGAGCTGAGAAAGTGTTGAGAAGTTTATGAAAAGCTTTTACTGCAGTACAGAGTGAATGATCACTAAACAGTGATATGATATGGTCAGGTGAGCTTTATTATAACACATTCATTGCATTCATTCTCTGCTTTCAGGTTATCTGCTCTGTAACACAACCTCTCAGATTGTTACCCTGATTCTGAAGATTCTGTTATAGACTCCCAAGTGTGTGTTCAAGTGTGTGTTCAAGGTGGCAATGTTAGAGATAGGAGAAAGACGATCCCTGATAAACAGATGGGAGACGAATTGTGTAACAGTGACGCCTGGTACTGCGTACACCTGCTGCAGCTAACATAGAGATGAAGAGGAAAAACAGCACAAAGAGAGAGAAAACAAGTGAAAGAGTCTAAGGTTCCTTAGAGGGCTACATGATTTTTTTTTGCAGTATTTGCTACAAACCACTGAAACCATATCTTATATATTTTGAAAATGTTATTGTTGTTTTTATTATTATTATTATTATTATTATTATTATTGGGAGTGACAAAGCCATCGAAACCTACTACTTTGTACCACAGCACACATGGAAGGCTTTAACAAGCAATGTGGTGATTAGTTCTGTTTACCAGCCAGGGCACAGCACACAGTGAAAACTCAAACCACAATGCCATTTTGTCATCAAAAAGACACCTTTTTTTGTGTGGAAACATATTTTTGTTTTGAAGTATACTGTGGGCTTACACCTCCGACACATCTGAAGGCAATTTAATGATGTTACTGAAATGATCACACATCTTTCACTCTTGATGCAACCGACAGAAGCTGCACATCTCAGACAGTAAGAACGCCTCATGTAAGACTAGCATGGAGAAAAAAGAGAAATTACCATTTCAAATTATTTGGTAAATACTATGAAATGAAAATGTACTCATGTTGGTATAAGAGCGGGTAGTGTGAGCTGACATATGGACGCATCAGGTTAAAAAAGGAAATGCTGAAGGTACAGAAGCTATAATGTGAACTGAGGCTGTGGGAACCTGGTCAGTTATCAGTATTTTTACACTTACTGTTAACAGGTTTTTCATCTTTTTGTTTTGTCTGATTGCCAACAAAATAGTTAATTTAAAAACATAGTACCTTGGCTCTGATGCAGCTGCCTGCCTCTCTCTTTCTCTTAGGCCTAGTGCCACATCCCACCCATTTGATTTATCATGTCATGAGTAAAGTTACAGTTTCAGCTGTACTGAAAATGCCTGGGCAATTTACTTTGTTGCAATGATATACAGTTTGCCATAATAAGGTAATGGAAATGATGTTGTGGTCGCTACATATTTTAGTACTGCTGGTGTCAGAGCAACTGGAATTAGGTTTACCAATCATATTGCGAATGTAACATTACTCACTAGTATGATTCGCCGATTTATGATTTAGCAAGCTGAGAAAGAAAAAAAAACTGAGCGTCTTAGTCTATGACTCCCAGCAACATTAATGAAATATTTCCTACTTAGTCCGTAAGTACAGCGCTAACGATGTATGCCAAAACTCTCATGTCTCAATTTTTAAACGTTTTTTTTTTTTTTTTTAATAGGAGTGAGCGTTATAAACTCGAAACATCGTATATCAAGACCGTTGTAAGCCAAGGACCCCCTGTAGGTATTCACATACACACACACACACACAGGCATTAACGACTCCAGATTTTTTCAAGTCGACTAGTAGGTCTGCAAAGTCGAAGTCGAGTCGGCGAGTCGTTTGATGACGTCATCACACATGCAGCGGAGGAACACTGAGCAAATTTTATTAAAGTTCTCTGTAACATCAACAGTCAACATGACAATTAAACACAAAAAAACAAAGGCTGATACCTTGAATTTTCTGGAAAATTTAAGTGTAGAACTGCGAGTGGAACAGTTTAAGCCATGGCAGGACGACACCCTGCCGAGCTAGTGTTAGCCATGTTAACTAGCTGAGCCATTTCAGAATGCTGGTACTGTTACTGTACTTTAACACCGACTTGCAGGTTGTGCAGGTCTCCGTGCTGTTTATGTGTCTAGAGTGAAGGATCTCTACAAATGTAATGTGTGTTTGTCTTCTCTGCTGCTTGTGTCTCGTCTCGTTGTGGCCTCGTGTTTATATTCTCCTCGCACCAACGGTACACAATATTTGGAGCATATTTACGTCGAAAATATGCACCAAATATATCAGTTATCTGTATCACTGAATGCTAATAATTAGCCCTGAAAAAACATATAAGCAAATTTCTATATGGGAGTGATGAGGAAGGCATGGTGAAAGGCAAAAGGTAAAAATGTCTACTCACACAGGTTTTGAGCTATCTTTGGGTCCAGCACTTTTAGCTCTTTGATTCTTTTCTTGACTGATTTCTTCTCCTCCAGCTCCTCCTCCTCTCGCCGGCCTGTGCAGATTCACAGATCGTCACACACTTGGCAAATAACACCAACATGGATGCACACACTTGTTAGTATACTCAGTGACCAGGTTCCGAACATTCCTTTTTGCAAATATATCAACATGCCCCCACATCTGTGATTATCTTGTATTTAGTAAGGTGATATGATAAAATGATAAGGACACTTTATAATAGAAGAAACAATTTAAGCTTGAGTTGCAAACACAGTTACTGACACAATCCAAGGGTTCAATTTAAGCCTAAGACTGATGAGAGTCTAAATCTAAAAGCAGGGTCTGACTGTAATAGTCTAACCAAGATCTTAGAAAACTGTTACTTATACCATATAACAGAACTTAAAACCAAGAAAAAAAAACATGAGAGGGAACTTCCAGTAGACAGAAACAAAACAATGGTAGCTTGAAAGCCGAGCTCCTTTAAGTCAGTGGATATAAACCCTCTAGAATCAATAAAACTGTGTATTAAAATGTAAATGACACGTAATATGAAAAGAGAGACTAAATCGAAAAGGATAAACAAGGGACAGATATAAATCCCAAAAATGTAAATGATATAAGCATTGGTGGATCATGACTAAACCAGTCTTTCATACAGCTCTTGTAAATGTCTTGATCCAGTTCAGTTTCTTGGACTAAGACTATTTGGCCTGTGCAAACATAGTTAGTGGCACAAGGACTGAAGGCAGTAAGAAGTCAGATTAATAATTTGTTCCCATGTTTTGTTATGGGTTAATAACCACTATTTCACAGTTATTAGATTATTATTATTATTATTATTATTATTATTATTATTATATACGCAAACACAGAAAAACAACATTTAATTACAAAACTGGGAGGGAAAAACATGTACAAAGACATTTACACATGGGTACACAGAGAGAGAGAGAAAGAGAGAGAGAGAGAGAGAGAGAGAGAGAGATACAGAGCAGGAGGGGGGGTGCTTAATGTGAACTAATGAGCTCGACTGAGTTTCGACTGAAATACATCATGAGTCACTGAGTTATGTGCTTAATTGCACCAACACTGTCAATCATGGCTTAATACTACAGGACTACAGTCAGCTCAGACACAGACAGCTTAAACAACACTGAATAATTAAAGAGAACAGTCATATGGGAAATGTAGTCTACTTAATGAAGACTCGTGGGGTTGACTGATGTTTTGACCTGCCAGGGTCAGATGATGACATCCTGTAAACACATCTGTCTAGGGAGAGGAACTTAGTCATGGTTCTTTCAGGGGTGTGTGAGAGAGAGGGGGGGGCGGGGGGTGTAAATCGTAACAAAGTGTGTTATGTCAGTCTTTGTGTGTGCGTGCGCATAAATGTACGTGTGTGTGTGTGTGTATGCATTTTGCATGGACTCAGAGGGACTGTAAGGAGATTGGTAACTGGAAAGACAACCATGGAGAACAAGATTATAACCAAAACATTGTGATGACTGAGCTGAATGAGGTCAGTGCTCTCTCTCCTACACAGACACACACCAATACACACAAAAAACAAACACAGAAACAAAACGGAAACACAAAACCACAAACAGACATATCCAAACATACACACACATGCTGTCACAATTAGTCAATTAATTTTGATTGGTCAATTTTAGAGCCAACAACTGTTACATTTTAGAATTAAAACACAATATTTTTAGACGTTTGACTGATTTTTATGCATATGCAGTTCTAAATTTGTACACTCCTGTTTTATGATCAGTATCCCAAAGATGTCTGACACAGACACAGGTACAGACACTGTGTAAACCTGTCAGGTAAAGACACAGAATCTATTTTATACAGCAGAGATGATACAGAAGTATGGTCAAATCTTTGATTTCCATTGCAAATTTCCATTGCAATCCAAGTTCTAGTATTAAATTTTAAGTAGCCTAAAAAAAAAAAGTTACCTTCTCAATAAATTGGCTGGTGATTTGCATACTTAACATACCCCCTGCTCTGGGAATCAAAACACATCTATTTTTTCGGTAGATCACGTTTTTTTATATTTTTCAATGAAGCCTTTGAAAGGGCTTTCAAGTTTATATGATATGTCCAGAAGTGCATAGACACCTGCTCATCCAACATTTCTTCTGAAATCCGAAGTAATGTTCCATTATTTATATACCCTCCGCAGCAGTCTCTCCTTCTCTTGGGATGTTTTTTAAAACTCTGTTTAATTATTACATCACATTTAATTGCTAATATTATCAAACATAACAGTCTTACACACACTGCATGTAATGTGGAAGGCAAATAATAACACTGATACAAACACAGACAACCCTCTCAATAGTATTTTAACACACTCGTTGATACACAGCAATTTACAGGCAGGAAAATCAGCTAAAAAGCTAGACACTTAACACTAATGGTAGCAGGCATCAGACATATTTGGATACTTGCTAAGACCAAAACAAAGCAAAAGAAAAGAAGACAAGGAGAACCTATCCCTGCATTCCTCTCTCCAGCACCTAAGAATGGAAGAGAAGATGGACTGGGAGGGCTGGTTCAGAGCAGCAAAACTTTAATTATTATTAGTAAATAATTATTAGTAGATAATTAGTAAAACAACAAATATCTTGTCCCAGGAGGAAGGTGAGCAATTGTCTGATGCGCTAATTATTACGTCTGGCTAGGCACCAACCCCAAAGTCTAGGAAGAAAGTGTGGGGTTAATCTACAAAGAAGAGGGTCTGACACACACGCACACAAACACACTTAACCCAGAAGCACAACACATATGCACACGCGCGCACACACACACACACACACACACACACAATTCATCTACTGGAACGAAGAGTCCAGTGTTTATTACACATATAAAAAACAGAAAAGCGGTATATTGAGAGGAAAAAGAACAGAAGACCACCAGACACAACATGTAACAGAGAACGCAAGTTGCAAGCACAACAAACAAGATGACCCATGTGTAGGTTTGTTTGATGCAAAGCTTGTAAGAGAACTACAGAATTAAAGATATTTAATATCCCCACCTCCTGTGAGTAAACTTTGCATGTAGAAATTGCATGAACCAAAAACAAAGCACTTGAGAGACAAATAAATGATCAACTGTAGCAGGAATATTCATGTTTCTGGCATACCCGATTCATTTCAAAACAGACTTTGTACTTCCAGAATGAAACAGAAGAAAATTCTGTAGAAAATTAGTTTGACTTATCCACCTATATTTATAACATAACCATTGTATCTCAAAATAATGTCTTTTATATCTGATTAGGAACAGCATCATGGTTTATTACTGAAACAAATGGCATCTTTAAGTTTTTTTTTTTAAGTTGCTTTAAGTTCCTTTAAGCATTTTAAGTTATTTTAAATATTCTGGATCAACATACAGTTTGCAGCGGTCCCAGGAGAGTGAATCTAAATGTATGTTACAAATATAAATCTGTGAAGAAAGGGCATCTTCAGAGAACATATAAGAACCTGCGTTCATACTCACGGCTTCAAAAACCCAGTTATTATCTTTGGAATCTGTTCCCATAAAAAGCAACCATATGTAGAAGTGCCTGTTGAACATCACTGGTTGCTGTCAGCAGGACCTAATTTACAATTTACATTCTCTGTAATGGAACACATACTGCCCCCACTAGAGAAGAAACACAGACCTTGAGTTTAAGTAAAGAATGTGTGCCTTTTGAATCAAATGCACTCTATTGTACTAGCATATGCTTAATTTTATGACTGTACAGGACTCTCAGTGTGAGCAAAATAAAAAATGTTCATTAACTGAATTGAAATGATCTAGAATAACACAGGTAAAAAAAAATGTAATAATCAGAAACCACAACACACTTTTCTAAACCTTTCATGCCGATTTCAGATCTGCTTTCAATTTATTTCAGTCACATCAACTTTTTGAAGGATGAGTAACATTAGTATTGCAATAGATTTGCATGCAGTTTTTATTAAAGCGCAGCACCAATCAAGAACTGTTTCAATATTTTCAGTGTGAAGTCAGACAGGCCACACTGTGGCATAGATATAATGATCAGTGTCAGCCAGCTACCACTGTTTCTTCAGAAACACTCAGCATATGATTATTATATGAGCATTATACCAACTATCATGCAACATAGAACTAGCTCCATCACAAAAACTGTACATGCATGAAAAACTAAACACGGATCTGAAATCAGCATGAAAACACTACACAGAAACTTATTTCTGATGATTTTGACCTGTTGACCTGTATAATTAGTACAAGTGAGTTCATGAATGATTATTCAATAAATGCTAATAAATCTTACCATCTTACTAGAATTTATTTCACTCTAGATGACAGGCTGATCACAAACCTTGTCACACACGCATTCAAGCTTAACACCTACATTTCTACTATGTGAGGATGTTAAGAGAGTTCTATATATCGTCTGTTTACGCTGTCCATGAGTATAATGAAGCACTGCAATAAAATGCATCCAATTCAGCAAGTCTGTTAACACCTTGGTTAGAAAATGAATAATAGTAAATTATTGGATTCAAGACTGGTTTACTGGTTCCTGTTTTCAAAGCAGGCCTTCAGGAAGGGCACTGAGCAACCTGCATTAATGTGGATGATGGGGGTTGAAATATTATTACTGAAAATGAAAGACAGAATCTTACTCAAAAGTATCATCTTTACGCAGTTGATGCAAAAAACATACTTGTTCCGTCTCTGCTTCCAAAACATAGAGCAACTGATGATGTAGCTATTCCTTTTGAGTTGACAATATTCAGATAGCACATAAAATGTAAACTTTACATTTTATCTCAACTTCACAGTTCTTTTAAACCACAGCCAGTAAACATCTGCACAGAGAAGAGAGAAAGCTCACTCTGAACCTATTTTCAGGATATGGTTCCTTCAACATTAAGGGAAGTGGGATTCACTGATTGCAAAAACAATAGAGACCACTAAAACAGGACAGATCTCACACAAACACACACTTACTGGAGGCGGGAGTCTCCTCTGCAGGCTCACTCTCCTCACATACTTCAGTGAGGCGAGAGAAAGAGAGAGCAAAAGACAGAAAAAAAAGCATAAATAGAGAAAAAGGAAAGAGCATGAAAACAATAAAACAAGCAGAAAATAAGACAAAGAAATGAGAAGTAAGCAACCAAAAAAGCATGAGAAAGGCAACAAGCTTTTCATATGGTTTACTCATTCATTGTTAATCATTGTAAAAATGAACAATTACATGAATCTTCTGAGGAGGCTCCATCTTGAGAAAATAAAAGCCTAACAATCTAATTGCAATCAGTTGGCATGATGACAGAACATCATTAAGAATTAATTTTCGCACCAGACTCATACTATGGCATTCACAAGGTAGCTAATTAGAAATTCATACAAGCACCTGATCATCTCTTGCATATGCATACATACACACACTAGTGCTGTGGTCTTGGTCTTGTCTGGGTCTCAACTATATTTGGTCTCGGTCTTGTCTTGGTCTCTGACACAGTGGTCTCGATGGAATGGGAAAAAAGAGAAAACCGCAAATGTGCATCATCACAGAACATTATTTATTACGCGCCTTAATTCAAACGCAACCAGTCAGATGCATCTATTTTAAATACATTGTATACATTCTTTAACGGACACTGCCAGCACTTCACAGTCCACACACATCATACACGCCACATTATAGCAAAGTCGTCAGTAATTAACTTTGGCTTAAAGAGCACACAGAGTATATTTGTAAAACGTCCCATAAAAAGAATTATTCTGCTGTTTTTCCAATTTTTTCGAACCACCTTGACAGAGACTGCTGGGACAACATCTACATTCACCAGAAAGTATCTTGAAAAATATTTTCCATCAGGCCTAAAGGGACGGTTACACTGATTTGTCATAACTATGGATTTTAAATGAAAAGCATGTGGACAATATAATTGAAAAGATAACATGACTATGATTTAATGAGTAAAGACACTTTACCACAAGGCCTTCATTCTCTACAGCTGATCTGAGTAATGTGATGTCGATTCTAGCCCTAGTCTGTTTTCAATCTTGGTCTCAAACCAGCATTGGTCTTGATACCCTCCAGTCTCGGGAGTGTCTTGGTCTCGGTGGTCTTCACACACACACACGCACGCACGCACGCACGCACACACGCACGCAAGCACGCACACACACACACACACACACACACACACACACACACAGACTCTCTTTGAGGCAGTAGGGATTTTAACAGGCCTGTGCTCCTGGGTAAGTGAGCCAAAGCCACAGAGCACTGAAACACAGGCCATAAGCAGCAGAAGAAATCTTTTACAGCACATGGTGAAATATGTTCCTGTCTAAAAAATTAACTCATTACTGGTTTGCTTTTGGTCACAATGGGTTGCCGTGTCACATGAACTACCTTTATGTGGTGCCAGCCCATTTTTCCCCCCACATGCTGCACCAGTAAGATGGCAAACTAAGTGAAGAAATTCACAAAAACTAAACCAAATAAAAATAATAAAAGATCTTCAGTTCAGGGTTTTTATCCAAAAAACCTCAGCATTTCATTTTAAAAACGCATGTTCCTGTCCACCTACCAATCATGAGAATCAATGACCCAGGCACACACTTATAAGTTCCAGAGGTGAAACAAATTTACCACGTTGTTTCAGAAATTACATTTTTATTCAGGCAAAATAACGGATTTGTCCATTCAGAAGACGGATGTCTGTAACTCTTGCTTTCTGTACTAGTCCGAGGCAAACACTTTACACGCGAATGACTAACACTTATCCAGCAGATGTGTGAAACAAGTGTGACACGTTGATGGAAAATAACAGGAAATTTTATAGGACATGCTAAAAATGGATTGGACTGAGTAACCAATTTACTGGATTTAAAATACTTTAATCTATAAAACAAAGAGGTACATGTGTTTTAAGATCATCCTTTAAAAGAGCTTAGCAATGCTAGGTGAACCAAATAGCTTGTGATTTATCAACTGAAACTTTACAACGAACATGCCTTGCCAAGAAAAAAATAAAAAAGGACCGCAGAATTCCTGTCAAAGTCTTTTCTTGAAAGACCCCATACAAGAGAACATTTGTTGCTTAACTAACTCTTCTTAACACACGTATTAACCCCAAGATCCAATATAAATGAGAAGCCTGAGCTGCATATCTTATGCACATTGTAAAGCTTTTTTGTGTTCTGATGTCCTCTATTTTTTTATTTAATGCAGGACAAAGAAAATCAGTGTCACCATGTGGGGATGCTGTTCAATGATTCTTACACCAGTCCAGCTATATTTTCTTATCCTCTATAAGTCTGCTTCCTTCTTTAGGAGAAATAAAGAAAAACAAGTAGACACAAGAGAGTGTATGAAGGATGGTACTCTATATGTGTATGTGGGCAAGGGAGGGTGGGGGTGTGGAATTGGCAAGATTAAGATATGCAGTATTGATCTGTTTATCATGACTTACTGCCAGGCCATCAAAACTGGCCCTGCGCGAATCCATTATTCACGCCACAAAAACATATGACACACACTGAGCGTGCACATTCATACTGACTCTGAACGTGTAAACAAAACCCAGACCAATGATGTATGGTTCTCTACAGCAAATAGGCCTAAATAAAAGAAGACACCCACTGAAGCCTTTTACCACAGTTTGTATATAAACGCTACATTAATTTCCACTGTAACATGAGGACCACATTAATGAGCCACAGCCTAATGCTAAAGAGTGAGTATTGAGATCCGCATGTTCCCAAAAACAGAACAGGGAAACGTTCAGGGTAGGGCTGCACAATAGAACTGACTGAACTGCAATAAATGGTGTTTTCCCCAGTGCCACAGAGAAGAGGACAAAAATAATCACTGGGTAGTTACTTCATCTTCTGTGCTACTGTTATAGATTGTTACTTTTGCTACTTTTTTCTGGCTAAGAACTTACTATAACTTAAATTATGTTTACATTTATTTAAAATTATTAAAATATTTTCAGATTTTTTTCAACAATGTTCAACGGTTCAAATGTTTTTTGGGAGGGATTAAATGCTCTGTTTAAGTAAATTCTTCAAACAAATAAATAAACATGTTGGAATGGAAGTATTGCATTTTTTTTTTCTGCATAGCCTAGTCAGCAGCTGGAGTCTATGTTACCAGCAAATCCAAAGCAGATCCTAAGTTTATACTTACTTATCGCATGTGATATCGCCATCGCAACACTCAACATTGTCGTATATTGCATGTTTTCCTAATATCGTGCAGCCCTAATTCAGGGTAACCACAGACAATACAGTCTGCTGGTTTAAAATAATAAAAAAAGCAAATATTTCAAGTCAACTATAGTTAAATTTTGTTTCTATTGTTATATTAATAAAATATAAAAAAGATCATTTCACTAGGAGGCTTGAGGTTAAATCTGTGGCATATAAATTCTGACCCATTATAACTGAAACAGAAGTTCTGACTCCACTGTAGGGCTAACACGATCACTTGATTAAACTTGATTATTAAATTAAAAAAATATGGCTGATTACAATGAACCTTCTCGTCAAAGCTGCAGTGGTGTGATTATTTTTAGTTTAAATTAGTCTCTCTTCTCTTATAAAGTCTTAATGACAACTTTTCAAGCTTTCCTACTTTATCTTTAAAAGGTTACACATTCAGTTTATTAGTACTGCGGCAGCTCTACTTCACTGTTTAGCAAAGCTGATGAAAAGCTTGGTTTCTTCGTTGGTAGTAACTCTCAATCTAAGTGCTTTAGAATTTTCCACAGAAATAAAATTATAATAATTATAAATCACAAAGTGATTAAAAATCTAGAAAAGCGGCAATCACTCACAGAGATCAAGAAATGCAACGTGGCTCCAGTGATTGCTCTACTCTGGAACAGCAGGAGAAAGCTTATGGTTCGCTGGGATAGAATGATAAGCAATTCTGAATCAGTAAATAAGGGCTACATCATTGATAAAAAAATCTCTTTTTTGATACTGAAGGGATGCCAAGCCAATAAACAAAGTGTTAAATACTTACACCTTAACATTAATATAGTCTTTCACAACAGACCTTTTAAAGGCACCTGTAGTTTTTCATTCATCTTACTGTCTAGAGCTCTACACTGAAGCACAGCCTCACAGACCCACACACTCTATCAGCGGCTAAAGGGCTTCTGGAAAAAGTAGACATCCCTGTGCTTTTTACTGAACATTGTACCAGAATGGGCTTGTGTCTTTGAGAATCACTTTTTTTTACAACAAGAATGATATACGTCATTGCACTACTCTTTCTCTGCAACCACATCCTTGCTACAAAGTCTGATAACTTGATGTAAAGATTTTAGTGTATTAAACTGAATTGTGTGTTAAGACTTCACAAAGGCAAAACATTTAATTGTATTCAAATTAAATGAAAAATGTTTCTCCTGGTTGGGCTTTTCCTGTAAATAAGTATGCCAGTGCGACACTCATTCACAGGCAGCTCATTGGTATGCGAATAAATGTAAAACCAGGACTGGAGTGCCAAATGCTCATGCATGTATTAATGTCAAACTGTGTGCAGCTTGTTTATTACTGTCATACAGTAGCTGTATTTGTTATTCATTATATGGGTATACTGTAATAAAACCTACATTATGGTCAATATTTTTTTTTCGCTTTTGTTTCTCTTATGTCTTACTTTCTTCTAACTCCACCGCTACTTTTCATTTGACCCCACAGCCTTTTACTGGCTCTAAATACTGTTTTCAACACCTTCTGCGTGCGTTTTCGACTATGTAATTATCCTTCAGAAATTGTCTACAAAAATGTCCACTAACTATTTGCATAATCCATTGCACACCACATGCAAACTAACCTAATCTTAATAGATCTCAGTGTGCAAGCTTAGACGTCAGACATCAGGTTTCCTAATGCTTTTGTGAATCTTGATATTAAGGCCCCTAAGAAAGGTTTTAAATTAGCACTTGATTTAACGGGATGTCATTAGAGCTAATGTATCAAATGTGACACTGGAGTTCATCATACTTTTTTTTTTTTAAAACAAAATCCTTAAAAATTCTGCATTAGGGCTGTTGCCCCGCCCACCCGAGTCTCCAGAGCCATGCCTTCCATGGAAGCACTTTACTGAGTGCAGTCATCATAGTGTACGGCCGAAAAAAGAAAAACAAACACATATTAAAAGAGTGAGACGGAGGGAGCTGAGAGATGTATCACTCAAAGATGGGAAGTAATTAACCACAGAACGTGGGTGGTAATTACTAAAACATCCACTGATACACATCATGACACCAGTCAGGTGTTTATCAGCTAATTAAATCTCAAACTCTAGCAAACCATTCTCTCTCTCTTTTCTGGCTCTGTGTTCATTATGCAGGCACACTGATTGGTCCCAGAGGAGGTCAGGGTTCACTGGTTAATCAGGTAGGTGCATGTGTGGCTGTTATCACACGCCATATCGGAGCAAAGGTGTAGCAGATAACAGCTAGTGCAGATATCACCACTACAAATCAACTGCATCAGCAACACAGGAAACACACATCAATGCACATTCACACATTAGGGAGTTCATGAGACCCTGTCAAAGTATGGAGAGGTGCAGGTGTGTGACTAAGGTAGATGTGTATGACTTGTGAGATAAGATCACAAATCTACAAAATCACAGACACAAATCCTGGTTCAACAAACCCCCAGTTAGGCACAATTTGCAAGGAAATGGCTCTTTACTAAGGCAATAAAACAGAATCCAGCCTTAAAAGAAATCACATCTACTGTGATAAAAGTGCTCCTGTAAGAAATTAAGGATGTAAAAATAAAACAATACGCATACCAGCAAACTGGGATATGGGCACAAGAAAATAGTGGGACCTGAGATTCTGGAAAATGTGACTTTACTTGGTTTCTCTCTCTCTCCCTTGCGCTCACTCTCTCTGGATGCTACATCTGTAGACACTCAGGCTGTCAGAGCTCTACTAAAGAGAATAGGAGATGAAATAAACATTGATTGAAAGAGAATGACTGATGGGCTACATGACAGGCGGACCTGAGGGACCACCTCCTGTGTTTCAGCAGCACGATCAAGGGAGCTCTAATCGCACCACAACATTAGCGCAACTTAGAAGCCGACATAGAAATCACTAGGCCAGCATACATTAGAAAAACCATCTGAAAAAATCTATCCTAGGAAGAGCATAAATGTGAAGAGGAAAGCAAGGGAATGTATTTGTGAGAGTAAACCAAAAAAAAATCTCATATGGGTGTGTACAGTGGGACAAAAAAGTATTTAGTCAGCCACCAATTGTGCACGTTCTTCCACTTAAAAAGATGAGAGATGCCTGTAATTTTCACCATAGGTATACCTCAACTATGAGAGACAAAATGAGAAAAAAAAATCCAGAAAATCACATTGT
>JBBPDC010000038.1:15765523-15780463 GCA_037974485.1 Hemigrammopetersius urotaenia
CATAAGTTCCGGGACGGTCGAGATGTTGCAGGATATAATGCAGCCCCATATTCACTGCATCGTCCACCGACCTGTTTACCCGGTAGGCAAACTGCAGGGGGTCCAGCTGGTGTCCTGTAATGTCTTGTAAAGTAGATACATTATAGGTGTTTTTAATAAAGTGGTTTGTAGATGTATACATGATTTCTGATGAATCTGGGCATAAACATTTCCAAAACAAAAGTGTGCTGGAGGGGCTATGAATTTCTCATCTTTTCCCTTGGATGGTTCAGTTCTAACACCGCGTTACAGCTAACTCCGAAGTGTGAAGGATGTACTTTATCTCGGGTGTCGTCCTCTAAGTGTTGGTTGCTATCTTCTAAATGGTGCTACATTACATGAACCAAAAGGTGACAAATAATATAGATGTGACATTATAAAGTAATTGTATGGTACAAGAACACTCTTCAGGGTGAATCTTGAGAAAAATATCTGATTGCTGTCAACGTTTGTGGATGATGTTGCTATGGGGATATGTGCAAAAGCACTGTGGTCAACTCTCCCCTACATCAACACAACTCTATCTTTCTGATTGCTTACTTTTGGCTATAATTTAGCTGCTGTAATCCATTTTCAAGAACATCATCTCTGTCTCTGTCTCTGTAAGGTTGTTCTAATGAGCAGGTTTGGAATGTTTTCTTTAGGTTAAAGAAAGTAACCAGGCCTGTAAGGCATGCACAGCAAGAGACAAGAGTGGACGCACACACAAAGCTCACAATCTGTCAATGCAAAAGCAACAGCACTTCTGAACACTCACACAGGAACTGTACAGTAAACATGTGCTTGCAGATTTCTTAAGGCTGTGATTTTAGCTGTGTATGTGGGTAGCTTGAAGTGCCTCTCTCTCTCTCTCTCTCTCTCTCTCTCTCTCTCTCTCTCTCTCTGTGTTTCTGTCTGTCTCTGTCTCTGCCTCTATCTCCATTCTGCACCGAAGTCCACATTAAAAAGTGATTAAACCATCTGTGGAAAACAAAAAGGCTAACTAGCACCAGAGAATAGAGAAACGTAACGATTATGAAGATAAAGAGCATATTTATGATCGGCGATTTGGTGCCGTGGCTGGCAGACCGCATGTGCGTGGTCAATAATGCAGAAATGTTTGCAGAGATTTGTTCCTGTAACAGAAAAAGGACCAAGGGGAAAGTACCTCATGCTTATAGACACAATAAAGTCACACCAACACTAATAAACCCCGCCGCATCACTTTCACATGTACACAAACATGCATGCACACATTGTTCATCTGGATCTCATTACCAGCTACTCAGAGTCTGTCTACCAGTGCCTATATGACTTCTGTCTACCTGTTTTTTGCTACCTGTCATCTGTTTTATTAATTTGGCTTTTCGCTCTGCTCATCCACCTTGACTCGCTGCGTTTGACAAGTTTGGGTGCAGAGCAGACTGCTGTCTGTCTGTATGTGAGAATCTAGAGACAGAATCAAAAATAAAAAGAACAGAAAAATAGCAATCAAGCTCTGAGGGCACTCAACTCCAGTTAGAGGTTCAACTTCTTCCAACTCCAGCAAATTCTTGTTTGTTCAAACTTCTCAATTGTCTCCCCACTTCTTACCCCTTTTAGAAGCACATAGAAAGAGAGGGAACACTAGAGAGCAGGTGAACATGTTAGAGTCATCTTTAACATGTACGTTCCAAATTCACTCGCTTAACCATTTTGGAAATGGAACAAAACTAATGGAAGAAAACGGAAGCAGAATGAACGATTTGCTTTGCACTTAATATATCTACATTGAGCTCAGTCTGTAACCTCTGAGTCTCTGCCGACATAATCTTTCTATCATCTTCCTCCAAGATCCTTTACCAAGCCCTCTGGAGCCATTTGCACGCTTGGACGCTTATAAATTAAATAAATTGACTCAGACAATCCATTTGTTCACATCACAAAGTCCTCAATTACCGTTTTGTTTTGAATTGAAGCTCAGCGGTTACTCCCTCATTGTAATATGGCCAGAGCCTTGGCTAGGATTCAGACTGAGACCTTCTTTTTTCTGAACTTTTATTCTTTGATGGACAGTTATGTCTCCATTATGGTTTATGCCTTCTAACTCCCAGGGTAACCACCAAAGACCAGCCCAAAATCAAAACTAAGCTACATATGTAGATATGTATCAGTACGGGGACTGATATGTATCATATGGTTGCACTGGACGGCATAAAATAAGTTTCTCTAGAGTAATGTATGATTGTATGATATATTTGAGTTTCATTACATATGTAGCTCACTGACACTGGCTGAGAAATAGCAACTATTTGATGGCAAAAATGGCAGCCTACCAGTAGATTATTCTCTATTGTAATTTAGGTTGCAGGGATTAACCAGTTTGACCATTAACCGCAGTGTGAAACATTGTGGTTAATCCACCGTTAAGACTTCCCCAACACTGGCAAAAACAATCCACCAGAACTAAAGACATAAAATAGCGCAACCTGCACGGACGAAAACAATACACACGTGGATCATGGTAGAAGCAGTACAAGAGACAACCACCACCCGGACTCTATATCCACCTAGGAAGCGCTTGAAGTCTCCTGTGTGGGAATATTTTGGGTAGCCTATAGCTATTAGCGTCCCCTCTGAGAGAGTGTTCAGCAGTAATGGCAATATGACAATATACTCTCACCTCATCATTCAAGGCTGAGCTCAGAAAATGTGAACATGCTCACCTTTTTGCACTTTTACTTGGACTGTATATAGACAGGTTTTACATTATTTTCTTGTTTTTCTTTTGTCACTGCATTTAGGTGTTTTATTATGCCACAAATGATCTATTTGCTGCCTATAAATGTGTAAAGATTACTGTTATTTACACATTTTATTTTTCTAACTATGCAGCATCTTTAAAAATCAGCAATTTTAACTGCATTTTAAGTTAAACTGTGCAATTTATGTTCAAGTCATCATTTCTCTTGCTAAAAAAGACATACAAAGTGAAAATATAAAAAATGTGGAATTCATCAATGGAGCTTAATGTGTTTACAGAGCAAGTTTACTTGAATTTAATTACAAATGCTCTGTTTCATGTTTGTGTTAAAATACAGCTTTAAATATCATCTGTTTGAGATTACTTGATTTTTAAAAATTTTTTTTTTACATTAACGTTTTTGACTGTGGTGTATTCAAAAGGCAGCAGTAACCTCTGTCTGTGCAGCTCACAGACTTTTAAAGCCTTACAGATGGTTACAGAGATTACTTTAATTTAACAAATTCATTTTTCTAAGCAGTATCTCTGAAAAGTAGCAATAAATAGCAATAAAGCATACCATCACATTTAGGTAAGGTATTCAAAAAGGTTTTTTTGTTTCTGTTTAAAAAGCCTTAGTTTAACATGTTAAATTAACAATTAATTATTATAACTAATTTCCCTCATACAAAAAGTTTAGATCAATTTTTTACATTTTTATTATACTAATCGTGGAAGTGTTTTGAGTTCAAACTTAAAGCCTGTACTTAACTAATCCTTAGCTAAGCTTGTACTTCTATAGGTAAAGTGAGAAGGTGTTCGCTAGTCTCTATAAAAAGTTACAATCTGTCAAAATATGAGTTTTTATGGCATTCAAGGTTGATATCTTTATATGCTTTTACACCGAGCTCTTAAATGAGCAGACACACTCGAACATCATGCATTTCTAATAGGGAGAGAGTGCAACTGGAGAGGAAAACAACAAAGCCCTCATCACCTTCTGTGTCATTTTCTTTGTCTTTCCACCATTTGAGTACATAAGGGGATAAGTGGTTGGGGAAAAAAACATGTCAATTATCAAGCCCTTTATGCAGAAACACCAAAAGTGTGGATTGAAACATAATTTTTAACAAATAAAGGCACCTCTGCAAATGTATTTTAAACGAGGCAGCACATTATGTTCTTAGTGTAGGAGCCACGGAGAACAAATTGTGAATAAAATGCGAGAAGGCGGCCAGACACAATGGAAGATGTGAAGCCCTACTCCGTCATAACACCTCTAGTGCTATACAAGTATATCCACTACACTAGTTACTATACACTTTCAAACAGTGCGCTAATGTTACATGATATTTGCACGAGCACTTGACACAGACATTGTAAACTGATTCCATTCTAAGGCTTCATTAAGGTCTGCAAATTCTTGATGAATTCTAATGACCAAAAAAAACCCTCACAAAGTGCATGACAGCACAGAGCTGGTGAACTTTTAGAATCACTCATTTCATACGTGCATTATGTGTAGATACATCTTTTACTTATTTTGCCCTTGACACCCTTTCCAACTCTGATCACTCTTTTGTTACAGGGAACAATGGAGACTCACCTTCAAGGTTCAAGAAGTCTCCCATTACTGTTCTCTGCCCTGTACTTAATTGCACCTGCCATATGTGTAGACTATTTAAACACAAAATATACAACAGGTTTTCTGGTTTTCTGAAACCAGCTACACATAGAGAAAACAATTTTTAATAATTAATACTACATATACGACATGTGGCTCCAACATCACCACCAATGTAGGACACAGTTGTGAAGCGTGCTAATGTATGGCATCTAATACAGCAGCATTTAATAGCAGAAGTAGCTGTAACTAAACACAGATTCATTCCAAGTGTGCTTTAGGCCTGGAAGGCCATTAGTCACATTATAAGAGATCAGTACAGCTCAAAGTATTAGCTTAATATAAAGCAAGGAAAAGACACAGCCCTAGCAGTGCAGATGAGAAAAAGCTTCATGAATAGAGCTGAATGGAGACCTCATTCTCTTAACACTCTTGCTCTCTAGCTGGCAGTCTCTACTAATGACAGAAATCCAAGCAGCCTTTCAGCTCCTGCTTACAGAACAGCTAATGGCTTTTCTTAATGTCACTGCTGACATAATACTCGCAGAAAAAGACATATTTTGTGTGTCTGAATGCGTGAATGTGCCCAATGTGGTTAAGCGTGTGCCTGTTTTGTGTAAAAGTGTTTTGAATGAATGAGCACTGAGGAGGGTGTCTTGCTCCAAAACTGAGAGTGTCTAGTGTCTATCCGGATGAAGCTTGTGTGATGGACAAGGGAAATGCTGAGTGCTAATTTTCATCGTCTCTTAGAGCTGCGTCTAAAGAATCCTTACCTATGCTAAATGTTGTTTTTTATATACAAGGTCTATGTTGAGAAAGACAGAGAGAGAGACGAGGACAGACAGACAGAGAGGGAGGCAGGCAGCTGGGCGGTGGCGCGATATTGGTGAGGCTTGGCTAGTGCAGGAATAGAGGCAGCAGCTTGGCCATTTGAATGTGAGTTTTATGCAAGCGTCTGTGCCACAGGGAAATCTGTGACTACACATGACTGAAATGAAGACAGTACAGCAACAAGCTCACCCAGGCTGTGATTAACCTGTTTTGGGTTGAGTGCTTCTGAAAAATGCTTTTATAAATATATGCTTGTGCGCATGCGTATGTTGAGACGCTTTTGTCCCTGGATCGGCATTTCTGTGTAGCAGATAACTCCTTCTGTCACCACAGAAGCTACGCTGAAGCAGTATATTATATAAATACAGCTAATTACCTTATCCGAAATGCCAGAGAGAGAGAGAGAGATAGACAGACAGAGAGAGAGAGAGAGAGAGAGAGAGTCAGAGAGAGACAGAGAGCGAGGAGAGAGACAGAGAGCGAGGAGAGAGACAGAGAGCAAGAGAGAGAGACAGAGCGAGAGAGAGAGACAGAGAGCGAGACAGAGAGTCAGAGAGAGAGAGAGCGAGACAGAGAGTCAGAGAGAGAGACAGAGACAGAGAGAGAGACCGAGGAGAGAGAGAGAGAGTGTGTGTGAGAGACACAGAGTCAGAGAGAGACAGAGGAGAGAGAGAGAGACAGAGAGCGAGAGAGAGACAGAGAGCGAGAGAGAGAGAGAGGCAGAGACAGAGAGAAAGGAGAGAGAGAGAGAGAGATCTAAATGTGAGTGAGGTCCAGTCTTACAAGCTGCATCTAATATTTCACTAATCTCTGTTGTTCTGGACAAATGCCTCAGCCACACTCTTTTGCAACCTGTCCTCAGTCTCTCTCTTGTTTCCACAGACATTTGTCCATTTTCACTGCTCTATGACTCATTTCTTTCTGTAAAAAAAACAGATGTTATTAGCAGCTCTCAGTGTCTGGGGGGAAATGGCACTGTGATTTTGTGTGATCTTTAGGAAGTTCTCCTAATTGGCCGCTGCTGGTAGTGGAGAAGCGGTCAAGGTAAAAAACACTGCTAGTGATGTGGCTGATCTTTCCCATTCTGAGGAACATGGACACAGTGAGAGGACACTAGCTGTAAATGCTTTTGTTCAACGTCACCCTTGTTTTGTTCTCTCCTTCTTTCTGACTTCATGGAGGGAGCAGCAGAGATTCAGTACAGTCTGGGTGTTGGTAAAGGAATGAAAATCCATATATGGAACTCTTCAGACAGCAAAATGTAGCATGAATCAAAAGGTAGGAATGTCCTAATCCACTCAGAGCCCAAACTTAGTCTACAGGCCTGCTTTTTAGAAACAGGCATATAGTGTATATTTTAAACACATTACAGCAGCGTGGAAGGGAAGAAAAAGAAGAAAAAAAAGATACAAATGACCATTTGCAAAATTGCATTTGATAGGCCTCCCAGTCAACCACAATTATCTCCAAATGTTTTTGCCTGTTCTGTCAAGTGAAGAAAAAGGCGCGAGAAAGGAGGTGGCAGAAAATCAAATGTATTAGACGTGGAAAAAGTGTTAATAAGGAATATTTCATTCAGACACACATTATGCTGATCATCTGGAGGGTGGTTGTGTTTTTTCATCCCTAAAGCTGAGAAAGGCTGTAAAACTGCTGTAGAGATACACTTTATCCCAAAAGTTATTTTAATACAACATAAAACATAATGTTGCAATAAATGTTGAGATCGGCTAGCTGACTTGTTCTTTCTTTGTAATTTTAGTAAATTTACTGAAGATTTAGTAAAAGATTAAGAAAGACTATGTGTACTAAACTCCTGTGTACTATTAAAAAAACAGAATGTACAGATACTTAATATTGTTGTAATGTTTCCTTTTCATATTCTGAGTTCCAGCTTTTCTGAAGGAGAAGAATTCATCACTAAAACCTATTAGACATGAAAATGGGTCTGAATCCCATTGGGTCCCTGAGCAAGATCCTTAACCCCAATTTGCTCCAGGGAGACTGCCCCCTGTAGTTAGGGAATGGCAGTTGCTTTTGGATAAAAGCTGCTAAATGCCGTAAATGTAAATGTAAATGTAGAGTGGCTAAAAGATAACGAAGCATGGTTTCATATAAATTCTTGTTGTCCTGACTGTGACACATTTAGACAAAAACTAGTAACACCGAGGCATCCAGGTAATACAAGCGGCTGGTGGGTTAAACATTTTCCATTTTAAAATGGCTCAAATGTTTAAGAGCTCACCCCATTTTTGGTAATGTCGGAAATGACTAAACTGAGGAGGAAATTGGGCAAACACCCAAACAAGAAACATTTCAATTTCTTTTGGATCATTGCTATTAATAAGTTAACATTTCCTCCTCTTTGATTTGAATACACATGATCCCATTGACACAAAAGTAAACAATGGTCCAGTAAATGTCCGATCAAAGTTTAGGAAAGGCTTAAGAATGTGCTTTTCACAGATGGGGGGAAAACAAATTACTTGGATAGCTGTAGTCCAGTTTTTCAGCACAGCCTATGGCAGCCCTGTACACTCGGGAGATTCATAGGGACTTCATTACATATCAGTCAGGGGTGTGTGACGGCTCCCAAGGCAGCAGGGGTCTAGTGGAATGTTCCGGCACATGATGACAGAGTGTTGAGAGAGTGTGTGGAAGTGTTTTAATCCCTGGCCGCTCTGGTGGGATGCCGTCGTATTGATTCAAGTGTTAGCGTCTGACAGCCTGATTAATAAAGAGAGAATGTGAGGGGTCGTGCTTCCTCATGCCTGAAACCTGCACCATACATATCTCTCAAATCATAGCTGTTCTCACACACACGGATACACATGGTCAAACTGATGCATCAGAAGAAAATCTGAGGAGCTGTAGGGCCCCACACCTGCAGCCATCTACGCTACAAATAATGCTCATCTATGACTGATGCACACACACACACACACGCACACGCACACACACGCACACACACAAAACGTCTTTAAGGCCAGTCGGTTACTGGGGTGGTATTGATTAGAAGCACAGATAGGCTTGACTCATATACTGTAGCCTTTTGGCTGGCCAGGCCATCTCTGCTTAAGGCTCAATTCTCAACGTGCAGAAATCATGAGGCAAAAGCAATTTGACTCAATAAAACAAATTAGTGAGCACAGAGCTAAAAACACATTAGAGTCAAACTACAATTCACATCTAATGCCCTAAAGCACTGGGATATTTCTGATATTTAATTATATATTCTCACATGGTCATTAACTGCCCAGTTGTATCCAACATAGGGCATTAACACAACAGTCGATTTCAGAGGCACAAGTCCACGCCCCCTGAGAGAAGTTAACTAGTCGTGTGTTTTTTCCCTCTCTGCCCTTGCTTGTGTACACAATGCAATCTCTGCCTCCGATTGGTTTACGCTGACACTTGTTCCTTGGTTTAACCAATTATTATAGTCCCTTCATAAAAGGGCCGGTACCGTTACCGCGCGAGGGGAATCTAAACATGAAACTACAACAAGACGAGAGACTTGCAGCAGAGAAGACAGACATACATCACGTGTGGAGATCCTTCACTCTAGACACACAAACAGCACGGAGACCTGCACAACCTGCAAGTCAGTGTTAAAGTACAGTAACAGAACTGGTGCTCTGCATCTGAAATGGCTCCGCTAGCTAACATGGCTAACGCTAGCACTGCAGCGAGTTGTCTTGCCACGGCTTAAACTGCTCCCATTCTCAGTTCTACACTTAAATTTACCAGAAAATTCAGGGTACCAACCTATGACAGGTAATTGCTTAATGATGTGGTTATTTTTTTTAATTCACTTCGTCATTTCAACAATGTGTGGGTCCAAAAACTCTTCCTTTGCTGTTTAAAACTGTATACAGTTGCAAACTTTCCCATCAATACAGGATCTACTGTATCTGAGGCATAAAATTCTTGTTTTTGCACACAAGGTATTAGACTCCAACACAAACAGCATTGCACTTAAATGCCTATCACAGGATCAAGATCAGTTAGTGTCACTCCCCACAAACTCTGTGGTATCCTTTCTCAATAACAGGACATGAGTTTAATTACCACAGATATAAACTAAAGTCAGATATAAACTAAAGTAAAAATGTCCATTTAAAGTAGACCCAAAAATTTTATCATTCTGCATCAAGTACTTGCCTGTTATGTTAATTTGTTATGTTAATTATTTCATTTTGAGTTTATTTCTTAACCGATTTAGTTCGTATATTGTTTTTACCCTTTAGTCTGTGATCTGTTGTTTATTTTGCAAGCAACGGTGTTATGGATTCTTATACAGATTCTCTATAATAATAATAATAATAATAATAACAACAATAACAATAACAATATTATTATTATTATTATTATTATTATTATTACATCCAAATCTGAATTGACTTAAAATGTGTAACCTTAACACTGAACTGAACAAAGAGTAACAAATATTGCACAGACCGAGTGTAACAGTGCACTTGCTGGATCTATACAATGAACCTGGAGTCTGAGTCTACAGAAATAATCTAGGTTAATCATAATTTCCTGTGTTTGGAGAGAAAACTAGGCCTTCCATTATTCTTCCTTTCTCTTCCAAAGAGAGCACTGTTGCAGGAATGAGGGATCATGTCCTAGTTGTCCGACCTGAATAACACATCTGTACACAATTAGTAGCGCCACGAGACAAGAAAGAAAGGGATGGGGGTAGGTGGAGGTGGGGGCAAGAGCAAAGTAAACGAGTGTGAGTAGATAATACTGATAATGGAGCGTGTATTTCTCCGCCATTAAGCACACACTGCTTGATGGGAGGGCACAAGGACAGTGCGCTGCAGCCACTGAAGTGCTCATCAGTCTTCACTGATCGAAGTAGTAAAATAAGATCCATTGCGTAGCGACATCGCTAAAGGTAAATGCACAGGCTGAGTTGCGTAAAGTTCTCCAGAGCAAGCTTACTATGTCCTTCTGACCTACTGCCACACAAAACCAATCGCACTCACACGTGTCTCTCACAGGCCTGTGCTCCAGGGCTGTGTACCATACACGTCCCAGGAGAGCAACATATACATGCAAGTGAAAGGTTTTATCGGTGTGCTTAAACCGGTTTCAAAAGAGGCTTTAATTTATGGCACAAGGCTGGATGTGTTGGCATACACTCTAATTACACCATGTCTACCTGGCACGTTTCTTGTATTTCTGACATGTGATGTGTGATTTTACAGTTCAAATATCATAGCACATAAAATATCATTACCCAGGCCTACAGATCAACACAGTAAGAAGCCGAAAAGTGCATGGAGAAAACATTTTAGTGTATTACTGCCAAAGAAAAAAAAACTAACTACCGCAATGATGTTTATGTAACACTTGATTTCCTTTTTCAAGTATTATTTGTCTTGGAAAAAAATCCCCACTGACGTGGCTCCATTGCACTTTCTTAAATTTTTTATTTATTTTTTCCCAGAAATCAATCAGATTTTTTTTATTTCAGTGCATTAGCCTTCAAGGAACCACCAGCCCATCACAGTAATAATCAGGAATTATGTGCATTCTCTAGTTTGTAATATGTACACATCACACTTGTTACAAAAAAACTGCACTGCTTACTAACTTTAATCTCTAGTACCAGTCCATTTAAAGAATATCCTAATCTTAACTCTTTGACTCTTTCATAGCATTTTAGTCCGATAATAGCAATAAAAGGAAATAAAAACTTATTTGGATTATTATTATTATATGCAGGTGGTTGCATGGATAAAACTTCATACCCTTCTGTTCAATATAAGCTATATGTCATGAAAATAACATCCGATTTACAAAAAAACACTTTTTCTCCAGCCAAACGTCTCTTGATCCACATACCTTTGCTTAACTCAAGACTTTGTATGAGGCCTTATAAATTGTTTGACCAAGGAAATTCAGAAGCAGTCTAATTTAGTACATAAAATGAAGTGGCACAGTAGAGCGCATTTTGTGGCATTTAGTTAACACTAAACAGAAGGGCCATAGGCGGTATGGAGATGACATTTAGCGGACAGGTTTGAATGTACAGCCAAATTTAACCACAAATGGAATGACAGCTGACTCATACGGCTTGTCTCCAACATCAAGTCTGTGAAACACGCTGTTTGATGAGCACCTACCTGTTTGGGCCTTGCTGATGAAAAGCAAATAAACAAATAAAACAAATTAAAAATAACTAACTAACCAGGTCAAGGAGTCACAGTCTGGGATTACTGTCTGAAACATTTTCGTGACCCAGCAAAACCTTGCCTGTTTCCGGTCTCCTGTCAGACAAAATGTAACTGGAACTTTGACCATGCACGCACTTTCATGTCTTTCGCTCTCAAAGTTTTCTGTCCTCCTTTTTCCTTTCATCATTCTGTGTGCTCTGTTCGCTCGCAAGGCTGACCTTGAGGCCAGGAGCAAGGCGCACGGAGAGGGGGAGGAGGCTGGACACTGGGCTGGAGGTGAGAAAGAGCAGAGGGAGTTTAGTGAAGCTCTGATGCGGCATTTGGGATGCAGCTCCACATCCAGCAAAGCCAAAGGGAAATAAAAAGGCAGGAAGGCCATTCAACAGCATCCAATTTAAAGGCTACCTGGAGAATAGTGGAAGGAGGGGACGAGCCTTAAAACCCTTGGCCCTTCGGAAATCTATCTTCGTGGCGCAATCTAATAAACAATTCCATTACCCCGCATCCCCAGGTGAAATTAAATGTCATGGTTAAGTGGGACGGAGAGAGAGAGAGGTGGGAATCGTCACGACTCGCTGGAAATTTCATAGCACCCATTATCTCTGAGTGTCTGTATCACAGGCTGTAGGCAGATGTGAGTAGGTTCTCGTCCTCTCCATAACGAGGCCTCTCGCCACACGGCGCAACTGCACATACTCACGCCAAAGACTCTAAGCAGCGTCGCAATTGTTTCAAATGGCTGCAGCTATTTTCAGCGGGGCATCATTGTTTTCGACATAAAGGCCGCTGTAATAGGTTTGGTCCAAAGTACGCTGCACTTAAATGGCTCGGACAATACCAGAGAGCACATTATTTGGATAGAGTGCAGTTTAGATTGCAGTAAATTCACAGACGAGTTAGAACTGATGGTTGCATTCAAGAGAATGGCAATGAATGGATCGCAGCAGAGCTCATTCTAAGACATGCTTCCCCTCCCTCCTCTGAAGAGTAGCTTCACCACCACTTCATGTAGCTGCTGAATGTTAAAGAAGCCCCCATGTGCTCAAGGGTAAGCAGGTTTTAGTGACAGACCAAGTCCTAAAGTCACAAAAACCCTCCGTGATATCCTTCTAAGTCTAATCTGTGCGCTGGGCTGAATTATATTAAATAAGTTAAGCACTTCTAAAGGCTCAAAGCCACAGTTTCGTGAAGCTTAAAGTGCTTTTTTCTGTGCTCTGGAGAATCGCTTTTCGGATAAAACCGTTTTTTTGGGGTTTTTTTTTTCCTCTTTCAGGCCTTCTTGAATGAGTGTTTGGTTTTAGTCCCATTACGTGAAGGCCTGACACAGTAAGCTGGGGTAAGGAAGTGCAGCTTTAGGGCCTGAGGTATGACAGTAGTAGTGTTTGAAGACAGCCCTCTTGGGCTGCGAAACCTCAGCCCTCTGGCAAATACAAAGCATCACAGTCACCCCCCCCTCTGTTTTCCCAGCGTTGTTCTGTTTTTCCCACAAAACACGTTCCTTTAAGCGTTTTGTTTTTATTTACTGACAAAAATGATTTTTAAGTGGTTCCCTGGAGTCAGCAGGAGATCACAGCACTTTCCAAAACCTTCTAAGGTACAACTCTATTCTCCACAGGCCTCCTGGAGATTGTTTGTTTATTTCTTTTTTTCTCACGGCCGTCATCCCTCCTCCCTCGAAAGTGACTACATGCGTGCAACACAAACGGCTTCCTTTAAACCAATCACCGCCTCTTGGAGAAGAGATATAGCAGGACTCAGCCCCCCCATCGATACTGCTTTAGTGCAGGGCACGGATGAAAAAGAAATTAAATAATAACACTACCAGGAAAGAAAACCTTCTTTGCCTGTGGGCAATTTGTTACAATGCAACACAAAACATTGCATAAAATACATTTCACAGAATTATTTTCACATTTTTGTTTACCATTTCTGTTTGTGAATGCATTTAAACTTTATTATTATGCAAGTAGCACTCAAATGCATACAAGTGTGCATGGACACCCAACGACACACTTTTACTGGTCAAATGTCCTTATGATGGTGCCCCCATATCCCGACAGACTGCAAACTGATAAAATCACAATCACTCATTTCTGGGAAAACAGACGCTTCTAATCAGAGAGAGGACAGATACACACACTGGAGGCCAAACCGCACGTTGGACAGTGAGCAGACAGACAGACTGCCAGTGCACAATCAGATCAGAAAGGACAGCTAATGATGACTGGCACAGAGTCCGAGCAGCAAGCTCAACAGTAACAACAAAGCCTGTTTAAAGTGTCGGGACTAAATACAACATATCATTAAATAGAAAATTATATAAGTAGATTTTAGCATGAAAACATACAATGAAAACCTTTGCAAACATTATTTCACACAGTTGAAAAAATAACTTATTTGTCAGGCACAGATAATACAATTTTTTGAGCATTCATTTAAATTTGTTTTGTTCTAGTTTTGACTAGAATGTTGCTGAATGATTGTTCCACAGCCACTTGTTTAGCCAATGCTTTTAGGCCATATAGAAGAAGCACCTTAAACACAGGATTACACTCTATAGCCTTCATGAATCTTCACAGAGAAAGAATGCAATTCAAACCAACAAAATATGGGAATTTAAATGCCCATCATTAATAGTTAAATTCTTTACTTGTGGTTCAGTGTAGTTTTGTATTCAAATGCTGCTTACAACCATCTACTGTGTGTGTGTGTGTAGGTTCCCGTTAGTATTCTTGTCCCTTGCTGCAGTGACATTCCGATCACTAAGTCTGTCTGCATGCCTGTGCCTGGTCCATGCCAGCCCTAACATTTGCTTGGCTGCGTCCAACTGTGCGACTGGACGGCGTGCTGTGCCCTTTGAAAACTTCTTTTAATAACTGCGTGAATGGCACTGGCGTAAACATATGCTTTCTCTACACACTTCCCTTCCATTCAACGCTACACAGCCTTTTCTAACAAGCTCAGCTCTGCCATTTGAATTAATATCGCTTCAAACAACCCATTTTTCTCCTCCCTGGCCTTCTCTCATTTTCACTTCTGTAAGGGTGTGTTGAACTAATTATTTGGGGGAAACATGAAAAAGCAGCAATGCATTTCTTTGATTTGGTTTTAATTACAAACATAACTTCCTCTGCTAACAACACTTCTGAACTGGGTGTGCATGGCGTGTGTTGCAAGGTTTTCTTTTTCTTCCTCTTCTTTAAAAACGCAGCACGTTAACGCCGATAACGGCCCATCACTAATATATATATATACACACACACACACACACACACACACACACACACATATATTAGGGCTGGGAAAGTTAACGCGTTATTATCGCATCAATGCATTATTTACGCCGACAATTATTTTATCGCGCGATAACACAGGGTTTTAAAATCCTTTTATTTTGAAAGTAACGGAGCAGGGGCGGACTGGAACTTTCTTTACAAGGTTGGGTATGCGCATCTCGGCCGCATCTTTGGCCTTTTGGCAGAACGCACAGATCGCCAGTCCGCCCCTGAACACCAGCGCTGAGCTATTTAATATGGACAAAAGTAATGGGACAT
>JBBPDC010000038.1:15842146-15855508 GCA_037974485.1 Hemigrammopetersius urotaenia
TATAAAACAGTTCCGGGGAGCAGGGTCTGTTCTTTCCTCCCTTGAAACGGGAGCATTTGATTACTTTCTCCCAAAAATAAACATTAGAGTGACGAGAGTCACTCACAGGGCGGTCATCTAAAACTCCAAACACTCCCGCGCAACCACACACTGAAATTTCCCAACCTCCCTTGAGGTTCAATTACCCAGAATGCAAACTGTCTTAAGGCAACAGGCTCATTCTGTAACACTTTATCGATAATAGCATCGACATCAATAATTTATTATCGATTCCCATCCCTACCCCTGCGTCTTTTCCCTCAGAATATTTTTACAGCCAAAACAGGTGGGCGGAGCTACCAGGTCCAGTTTCTCCGCCCCCCTACATGCTGCAGCTTGTGAAACCCAATGAAACCAAAATGGAACATTTTGTATTTGAGCACAAAATGTAGTTTTGTTTTGGAACCAAAAACTGAAAATACGAGTGGTTTTTTTTTGTTGTTGTTGTTTTGGTTTCATATTGAAAAATGAATGAACGAATGATACACTTCGCTGAAACTCCCCAAATGGATTTGGGCAACCAAATAGAAAATCTCTTGGTCCTCCACCAGCCAAAAAACTTGCTCAAGTTCTGTGTGGAAGCATTTTACAGTCAGTGCTGTAGATATAACCAAAGTGATATGTGTGCAAAAGTGCTCGCAAAATACAAGATGGAGAAATTTAACTGAGAGTATTTTGGCAGAAAAAAAATTGTATGTTGGCATAAAAAAATAAAAAAACATGGCAGACAGTTGACAATAGCAGGGCTGTATCTTTTAGTTTATAACATAGAATACAACTTTTGTTCTGCCAGCTCTCCCAGTCAAGGGTTGATAAAGTTTAGTTCTTGGAATTCTGTGCATTAAGAAGAAGAAGAAGAAGAAGAAGAAGAAGAAGAACAGTTTTTTTAAGTATTACAAGTACATTAGAAAAGTAACGCAAAAAATGGATTTTTATGCCTCTTTTGAATTTTACTCGAATAAAATACAAATACAAATTCTTTCCCTCCCTCAACAAATACAAATACAGATACAAATACCGGCTGCTTTGCACACCCCTAATATATATATATAAATATATGGCCAAATATGTGTATGTGTGTGTGTGTGTGTGTGGTGGGGGAGGTGATGCAATCCTTTTGCAATACAAACGTACACTGGTCATGTCAATAAAGTTAATCTACAGCTGAACTGGGAGGGGGGGAGATAGGAGAGAGAGCAAGAGAGAGATAGAATAAATGAGGGGAGGGGCTGGTAGGCACTGAACCGTCTGCTGCCATCATCATGCAGTCCTCGTACAGTTCTAATCAACAAGCTGCATGCCTCCCAGCATCTACTAATCAAATCCTAGCATGTATGTCTGCATGAATTCTCAAGGTGAAGCGAAAGGGCTCAACTTGAATAGAATTTGTCAAATCGGGGGAAGTGAAGAAGAGATTTGTAAGTCCATCAGCAACATTCATTTGATGATGGGATTCCAGCGCATGCCGCTACCGAAATAATCATAATAATGATGATGATGTATGGGTAAAATTAACAGTTACTTTAGTGAAATGGAAGGGTACAGACGTTCCACAGCACTCCAATCAAAGTTAAATTAAAAACAATATCAGGACACACGGGAAACATTGGTTCGGACATTGCTTACATCATATGAGGAATTCATCTAATTGATTTAATTATTTATTTCATTAATGAATGAGAATAGAAAAAAGTGACTGGAGCCTACTTCCAGTGAAACAGCATAAAAAGATATTTTCACAGGAACGAGGAAACAGTAATGTGTAATAAAACACTAAAAGGATCAATATTCACTGGGAGAGAGATTGAGAGTGAGAGTGAGAGGGAAAGAGAGAGAGTAAAACTTTTGAGCTGAAAAGGATCCCTACAGGCAGGTCACACATTACATTAGGAGAACCGTTGAAGTCAAATTCATTTACACTAGATGATCAGGGAAAACTGAAAGAGAAATGTATTTGTCAGTTGCGAAAACTGCCTTCAGAACAATGCTTAGGAAATGCACTGCTTTAGTTTAGCTAAAAAAAAAAAACAATAACATCGTGAAGCTATGATGATGATCAAAGCACAAATAAAATAAAAAAACAGCCAAAGACCCAACCCAACCACACATCGACTAATTTAGTCAAGAATATTCTGGGCCAACATTTACCATTTCACAACGTCTCAGTTCCCAGATGCTGGTTCACGCTGTAAAGTGGTTGAGTTGCACCTGTCAGGCACCAAGCTGTCTCGTTTTTGTCTGCAAACTTGAACAAATGGTTCAGCTGCTGTATGATTCTTCTTGCTGTGATTCTAGCAGTTTGTGTAGATGGCATAAGAATTTTCCACTATTGAACAGATTGACATTTTTTAATTGATTGATGGTAAGATATTATTTTTAGAGGTTGTGGGGAGATTAAGAAATTATGAATTTTATGGGGCAGCTAACTGGTCAAAAATTTAAGGAATTTCATGCACTAATGGAGTGACACTGGCTAAATATTTAAAAACAATTTTTTTACTTAACACACTAACAATTTAACCTCAATTCCAGCAGCATGTGTTGGTCCATTTTGTCTATATTCACACTGACAGTGCAATGCACAATTTGTCAGTAGTTTTATGCAAAAGTGGCATGCATCACAAAAACGTGAGTGTAGAAGCTGATTTATAATAAATATAAAATTCCCTTGGGGTATTTTTCAGCCATGTTATTGGATTTTAAGGGACCAAAGTGTGGCAAATTGTGGGGACTGTTGCCCCTTATCCCAGGATATTTCTGACACTTGACAAGTCACAACCGGATGACAGCCTTGACAAACATGAAAATGTGTAATTAAGCTTTTTGCCAGCACCAGACTGGTGTTCCATGTATATCTTCCTTCTGATATGCCGGATATTTCTTATGATTGTTCTTCAGTAGCACTTTGTGTGAAGGAGGTCAGTAATGAGAGGCCTTGACACTGACTTGGGGGGGTGGGGGGGGGGGGTGTTGGTGTCCACCCATCAGCTGACGGCTGAGGAATGAAGCTCCTGCATCGGAGAGAAAATTCAATTTAGCCCCCTGCTCCCTGGAAGGACGGAGCAGAGGCAGTGAGTGATATTGAGTGGGCAGGGCCCAGGGTCCTGACAAGCACTTCATTGAAATGCATAGCTCACAGGCGAGCAGCCATATTTCCCCATCATCAGCAGGTGAAGCAGGGTGCAGGAGGGGAAAATAATCAGTTGATGCATGGCCAGGATTATGCCAGCTGAAAACCAATGGGAACTGCCGTCACACAGACAGGGTGCCAATTCCTGTCAACAAAGTGCAACGGAGTGAGTTGTCCTACCGGAAACAAGAGTCGAGAAAGGTCCCCCTCCACACAGAGGGGGGGAAAAAAATAAATAAAACAACAGCAAGAGCACATGCACCCAGGCCACAAACGCTTTCATCTAAACTACAGCTATCTGACACCAAGTGAACTTCTTATCATCTGAAGTGAAATCTCATCTGTGAGACTCCCTTGTAGGGAATGAGCATCCATGTTCGGAACTGAAGCAAGAGAATCATATTCTTCTCTCCTTTCTTTTTTTTTTCTTTCTTCGTTCTCCCTCCTGCCATAAGAGTGGATGCAGCTGGTTTGATCAGACCATCTGAAGTAATCAGCAGCAGGCCTTTTGTGCATCAGTAAGGCTGATATTAAACAGCATCTACCTCCTCTTTTCTCTCCCATCCACTCCCTCTCTCCCACCGAGGAGTGCTCGATTACAAAAGGGGAACATCTGGAGATGGACGCGCAGCGATGGAATAACAACATCTATCATAGCCTCAAGTGGCGGCACAGCCGAAGCCTTAAACAAAAGGCAGAGCTCTTCACCACCACGGGAGGCTCCAATCAAGAGAGGCACCGACAAGTGTTGTGTCCCACAGATCATAAACACGTTAAGTGCCACGTTCGTTCCGGAGAAGGAAAAAAGAGCTTGTGGCAAAACAAGTACAGAAACTGTATGTTGTCTCCTGCACCCCTTAGTGGGTCTCTTGCTTTTAATTTTCTCTTATGACTGGAATTGTTCACTTTTCCACTGATTTTCTTCATTTAGGACTATGGAATTCTAACAGTGGAGGATGGGCTTCCATGATTCTGACTGAATATAAACCAAGGCGTTATTCACACAAGCGTTGGAAGAGATTAACAAAAATCACATCACAACTTGTTCTAGTATAACATAGGGGTGGGCAATATGGCCAAGCTATCATATCACTTTTTTTTTTTTTTTTTAAATCCCAATTTCAATTTCATCACAGTATTTATACTGATTTGTAACTATAGATTTTTTTTATTATTCTGCAAGTTACTGAACAGTACAACCAAACTATTTTCCTAAACAGCATTTAGGCCAAATAACATTTCAGAACAGATTTTAAACAGTTTGCGCGATTTTGCCAACATATTTATTTAAAGCTAAATAGAATTAGTCAACACAGTTATTTTACCATGGCATACCAGTGCAATACTGTGTCTAAAATGTGATTATAAAAACCCATCAACTTAGGAACATGTTTTTCCATATGTTTTTAAGTATTTATCAGAACCGCAATAGATAGAATGTAGTCTATATAGACCAGAGGTCGGCAACCTTTAACAATCAAAGAGCCATTTGGACCCAGTTTCCACAAAAAAGAAAACACAGGGATGCTCAAATCCTTTTTGACCTCTAAAACGAAGATAAAATGGCATGTAATGTTTCACTTTTATGCTGTGTATAAAAACTAGGCTAGTCTGTTGCTTGTGAAATTTTATTTATTCAAAGAAAACATTTAGAACTGTAAAATAAATAAATAAATAAATAAATAAACATATTTTATTTTAATGTTAAGTTCACAATAACCTTCAAATTTCGAACTACAATACAAAAACAATGAATGAAAATAAAATACACTTAACACCTAGAACGGCTGACAGCATCAACTGACGTAATTTCATCAGAATCGCGTCTATTGGCCTATTGGAGCAACATATGGATGTGGTGTAGGCACATGTACATATGTATTTTTACATATTGCTGTTGCTTCATACTGCTGTGCTTGAGAGACACCCTCGGCCGGAATCAAATTTCCTGTATTTGTCACTCACAGAATTGCGATTCGTCGACTGACTGTGTACGACGGGCTCTGGGTCCAAAGTCCACTGGACCCTTGTTGTGTCTGCTGCCGACCCCTGATATAAACAATACTACGATCTCTCTGCTTTGGCAGACCGTCAGAACATAGATCGCCGTCACAATCTCATATCGTCATATCACCCACCTCTAGTATATAGTTATCATCACAATATCAAAAAGTCATATTATTTATAGGTGTAACAAAAAACGCATCTTTTATTCTTCTTATTATGAATAATTTCCCATAACTATTCTAAATTATACAAGTAATATAAGACTAAAACACTACGTTTGCAATTAAATGTATTTTTTATTGTGTTAAATGACAGAAGACACATGCAGTTTAGTAGCTTCTTCAGTTCTGTTTTAAGGAATCATTTTTTTGGCATTCTGTCTTACAGCCTTTTGTCTTGTTTGTTTCTACCTTTAGCTCATTCACAGTTCAGTTTTCCACTTAAATAGCTAGTCTGTAAAATATTTGACTTTTGTCTGGTGTATCTGACAAATAATGTTCACTGGCAGCTCACCAGGGTAGCTAAATTAAGTTTAGCACAATACATTACATGTAATACAAGTTCAAAAATATAACCTATATTCAGGCACTGTTAGAAAAAGTGGTTGTCCACAACGCATACAGCAAGTGACATATTTTCCATTGACTTTGTGTACACATTTGTGTGTTTACATGTGTAAACTTTTCAACTCATTGGTTTCAGCGAACTTCAAAAACCCAGCCACAGACTCTAAGTCCTGTTGATTGCATCCGCTGCTCATAAAGTGAGATTGGGCTTATGGAGACTCACTCAGTCAAAGCAATGAGCAGGAAGCAGCCAGCCTCCTCGGGGAGGGCTGGCTCAGACGACTGCTGTAAATGTTTATATTTGCAGAGAGAGTGGGAGAGAAGGGGAAAAAAGGAGGAGAGTGACTGATGTGAAAACCTTAAAGTGTTGAACTTTGTCCATCTATTTGGCCTAGAGGAGGAATGCTGTGCTTTAATCTTCAGCCTGTAGCATCCTCCTACACCCTTAATGACCAGCCACTTTAATCACACACTCTATTCATATCTCTCTCTCGTCTCCTTTTTGCTCAGTGTCTGTCCATCATCGTCCTTCTCTCTGAATCCATGCATATGTAGGTACCGTTGCCTTCAACAATAAGTGATACAAGTATGTCTCCCTGAGGAAAGATCGCCTGCTATTGTGGAAGTGGTAGAACGTCTGTCGTCCATAAATCCTGACATTACCACTCTAAAAATGTTTGGCACCAAGGTGTCTCAAAGTTAATATATGCAAACTGATGGACTGGTCGTCTGGTAACAGGCACAATTTCAAGCGAGAGGGTGCTAAATATTAACGAGTTTTGCAGTAATTTATGATCGCTAAGGGAATATATGTCATTCACGGTGAAAAAAGTATTGCTGAAGCAACATATGTACAATCATCCACTTGTTAGAGCCAACAAGAAAGGAGGGGGTTCTGTCTCTGTGTCTCTCTATACCTCTTTCCATCTCTCTCTCTCTCTCTCTCACACAGCTGAGCATTAAAAACAACGGAAAACAAATTCATCATCCCATTCCCAGGAAACAAAAACAGTCATAAATCAAGGAGAAAAATGAGCCACCTTATCTGGCTAACTTCACGGCTAAGGTAGCTTGACTCCCCCTTCTCCTTAGGGAGAGTCTACCCCAAGGCTGCGTTAGCCACGTTAGTGGCAGCGCCGTGTCGGTGCCGCACTGAGCCGAAAATAAAATATTAACTCCAAACGTCCTGCCGTGGCCCCGGGTCTAGCACGCCCGTCTCGGCCTATTTTCCCCCCTCTCTCTCCTCTGGAGAAAAGTCGCGAAGAGAGCAGCATGGGAGCCTCCACTCAGAGGTGACTCACCAACCCAGATAGCAAAGTAGGTAAAAGCAATAAGTAGGAATATATTTATACGCATCTATGAATGATTTATAACTGGATTCCCACAGACAGCTCTCTAGGCAGTGTAATGATAATACTGGACAGTGATTGGCCGAGGGCCATGTGGGAGTTCCCATGGGGAGCTAACGTAACTGTTTTAGACCCCCGCCTCCGTGCCTACGATTAACAAGACAAAAGGCGAGTATGCAGGAAACACACTATGAAAAATAAATAATTAATTTCTGGTCATTCTCAAAACAAGCAAAAGTAACAAGGAAAATATTAGATATAATATCAAATCACGTTAAAGGTCAGAAGAGTCTGCTTTTGATTTAAAAAGACTAATAAGTAAGGTATAAGCAGGTCCTTTGTTTGCATAAATATATGTGTAAACAGCTGTGCAATAAAAGGATGTATATGAATTTAGATTGTTACGTGCCAAGGCACGTTGTGTATTTTCTTCTGTGTTTCTTCTTGTACGTCGCGCTGTCCTATCGGTCTACCCAGATGACGTTTACGGTATGAAAGACTCGTGATTGGCTGACCGCCCAGGATTTCCCTATTGGAGGATCGCTCCAGGATGTCCCACCTCCAACATTTAAGAGGAAGTCAGCATTAGAAGAGTAGAGGTTTTTTTTTTGATGGGGTGTGAATTTTGATGTGCATTTGAGTGTGGACTTTTGTGTGGATTTGTGTGTGGATTGGATTTGTGTGTGTGTTTGCTTGAGGTGCAAACTTTATGAACAGAGTTGTTCTTGTGTCTTGTTTGGAGGTTGGGTCAGGTTAGTTCTTTAGTTCTTACAAATTTCTCACCACACCTTAGGATTCCTTTGTTAGCTCACCCGGTAATAGGCGGACAGCATGCTGGTATGTTTTGTTTTATTTGTTTAAGAATAGTGTAGGTTAGATTGTGGGTTAAGAATAGGTTAGACTAATTCACCATTAAGAGTTTGTTCTGTTCTTTCCTTTGGTGCCGTCATTAGACCCAACTCGTTTGTTTTTGCGTACACTTTTACTGTGTACTTTGTTTGCATATTTGTAAATAGTAAATTGGATTTGAATTTTGCTTCACTGTATATATTTGCACTATTATTTCTTTGCTTAAATATTTGTTCTATAATGTAACTATTTTTGTAAATATCTTGTCTGTCTTTGACTCATTTTTCCATCCTACCAACTTGATCATATCCCGTAAGATCATGTCAGAAAGTGAGTTTTAAATTAGAAAGCAGAATATATCACAGGCCAGTGACTGAGTCACAATTTGCCTCACATGCCTGAAAAACACTAGCAAAACTACACAGCAGTTTGCATACGGGCAGGTTTGCCTGAAAGCTCTTGCATTTTTCTATATTGAATGATTAGAAAGACTAGCTCCTGCTGCCTTTGCCAGTCAGTGTTCAGGGTATGGAAAATAATTTTGTTTCTAAAGCTCATAAGGGACTACAGTCTGGTTTTGAGCGTTTTCTCCCCTGTCAACTGAATTTAGCGGCTAACATGTGTGGGGCACAGGAGAAAGGATGAGGCAAGTGTGTGTAAAAAAAAAAGAGATATTCAAGTTAAGTACTCTTTCTGACATTTCTTACTTGGAATTATGTGGTGTTTTTTGTTGTTTTTTTATTTATCTATTTATTTATTTTTTGATGGACCACTAACAGCATAGCTGATAAGACTGGGAAAAGGAACAACAAAAAACTAAAGCTTAAAGTATCCAGAGGGAGTTTTACCAAATACAGTAGGAAAAGACAGAAAAAGACAAACTCTCCACATTTTTCTCTTATCTGAAAGAATATACAGGTCCCACGTTCTACTGATTATGCAGAATTTGAAATATCAAATAAGGGGAGCAAGTTTGATTATAATGTCATGTTTCACCTTGCCCTAAAACCACACCAACTATTTTCAAGCAAAAACACACAGAAAGCCCAGTAACCCTCCCTAATGCAATGATTCATTTAGACATATTTCACAGTACAGACGCAAAAGACGTTATGATTCATGTTACCAATAACAGTGTATTTTACATTGTTTAATAAAATGGACATATTGCACATATTGAAGATATCCTCCTGAGACCCGCCCCATTCATTTATGTCCTTTATAGTTGACATTTTGTTAAGTATTTGAAGATAACCCATCAGGACCTATAGTATTCTGTAGAGGAGATCCTGGGCTTTCCAGTGATGTGTCATGTGTCATGAAGGGTTTGCATGCTGGGAACAAGGACTGCAATGGCAAGACATACATGTGCAAGATGTTCATCTTTATAACCAAAAATTAAACATGCTTCCAGGACTATCACAGCTATAATATCCAGAGGATGTTATATGACTTATAGTTCACTGTTGAACTAACTGTTGTCAACAAGCATCAGAAGAGTGATACAGAATTGTATTGTTTTGATCAAATTGAATGCGTTCTTGGGTTAATATCACTTTTTTCATTTTCTAAATTCAGTTCTGTTATCCTCTACAGTGGACATGCTGGGAAATTAAAATAAAAAATATATTCAAAGAAATTTAAATTGTAAAGTGTTTTTAGGCCCAAATAGGAAATCACACACAAAAAAAGAAACTGTAAGACCTTTTTTTTTCTTTGTTTCTTAGGAGGATTTTGAGCACATTGTCTCAGAACCATTTTGATAAATGTGGTGTCACTTCTGCAAACTATTTTGCTAAACATAAGAAGTGTCACATCTCTGCCAACTTGATTGTCCCAAAGAAGAAAAAAGAAAAAAAAATCCTAAAATGTTTTGACTGCGATTTCAACACATGCTAATTTACGACTTGCAGTTAGTGATTTTTCCCTTTCTTTATGACAAAGGACAATTTATGTTTAGACCAGACACAGTGTTCATTCAGAAAAATGTAAAAAGGTTATATTAAAGCAATAAATCATTCTGCGCTCTGCCACTTTGAAAGCGGAGTGACTGCATGTATTAGATACCTCTCTCTCGCGCCATTTCTCTGAGGACCAAACTGTCAAGCAGCTGAAAGGCTTATTGAGACCAGAACATTTAGTCTCTGTTTGTGTACGTTTCTGGACTTCATCGAAATAATAACCTCAGAGCAGAGAGACGAAGCAGGACAAAGGCTGCAATAGACATGGGTCTATTGTGTATAACAGTCACAGTAAATTAAATTGTAATTTTTAATTTAATACTTAATTGCAAATCTTTTAGACTGCCTGAAGTCTGGTTCTGGCAGGCGTTTCCTGCAGTTCTTCAGTTCTTACTTGTTTTTGGGGCATATTACCTTCAGTTTTGCCTTCAGTAAGTAAACAACATTGATTTGGCCATGAACTTTTACACTATTTTGAACATTTAAACAGACAATTCCAAAGCTAATGACAATACTAATGACACAGCATTCATTGACAACAGCAAGGTAGGTCATTAAAGAAACTAATGGTTTTGACATTATGCATTATATCTTTAGTCCCTGGTTAGCAGAGATGCTTCCTTTGAGATCATATGGAACTGAATGCATGAAATTTTTAATTAAGTCTTAAAAGCACTCGGCTGTACACACAGTCGTGTTTGACTCATGAAACAGCTCTGAAGAGTGTGATTAAGATGAATAAAGTGCAGCTTCATCTGCATTCCATAAAGCTTCACTAATTGGCATGATATACAGCACTTTTTCAGCTAGGACCCAGCGCTCGCTGTGCCTAACAGTGGTGTACTAATGAGTAGTTTGAGCTCCTCATTACAGCTTTGGGAGAGCGGTGCCATGGCTAACTCTCAGAGGCACTGAATTTGCATAATTCAGTATTTACAGGCCATGTGCTATAATTCAAAGCTGTGATGATTATTCTATTATCTGCATCTGTTGTGTCCTGACAATGACTATGATATGATAATTGCAAAGGTGTGTATTTAGGGGCTGCCTGCTTCACAGAAAAAATGAATCATTTAGCACATGACATGAATTTTAAAATATGAGCATGAATAGTGGAATGTAGCCTTCATCAGAAACAAATGATTATTATGTGCATTAAGGGTACATTCTGTATTTGGAAACTGGCTTTAAAATGTAGACTTTTTTATAGTCTACATATGACAGCACATCTATGTAGGACACAATGGGATGTTTATATTTCTGTTTATGGTGTTCATGGTTCAGTAATGTGCTTAGGTCTTGTTCAGTGTACAAGATGCTACTGATATGGGTTTTATGTTATTAGAACTATGATTTATAGAATTGATTTATAGAATTCTGGGCTGATTCCAATATATTTCCGGTAAATATCTGTTTGTGCTGTTTCTGATCCTGATGCACAAACTAATGAGCCCAATTATTTTCGTAACTAATTCCAGGTTATTTGTAGCTTCCATGTTCAAGCCTCCTGTGATGATAAAGCAAACAGAAATGCAGAAACTGGGACTACTTGGATTAACTTCACAGAGTAGTGGAATTTATAAAATGCAGGCAGAGCTTTACACAGTAGCCAGGTGCCACAAAAACATTCGGTTTTACGTAATACGATAAATTTATATCTTCAAATAGACCGAATTATTATTGAAATCTAAACATCATCTTAATGCTCATCAATTTTACTAAATACTTTTTTTGTAGAAACTGACCTGATACTGATAACATACTGCATTCTTCATGGATCACTTTTAAATGATTTTTATCTGCTAAAAGTGATATGACATTGATAGCATTATACATCCTTTATGCTAACATTGTTGCAACAATACTGTTGGAACAAATGTTTCTAATCAGGAGGAGGAAAAACTTTCCTAAATTTCATTTTAAGTTAATAAAACAAGATATATTTGTCATCATTTTGGAGCATTTCTACTGGTCCATCCGTCATGAAAATGACAAAAAGGGAGTTAAGGTTTCATTCCAGTACTGACAATATGCTTTATTACATTGCTTCACTTTATTCAACAGCCTAGGCACACAATAGTTACGCTTTGTTCAAAAAAATGTACAGCAAAGATGGCCCACTGGTTGTCTTTCTAAAGTGCCTATAATAGCAGCTCCTAACAGCAAGGCTTAAACACCCATTGTGAGATCCAGATGAACAGTAACAGATGGAGAAAAAGCAAAGGCTGCGAAGGGAAAAGTTCTCACCTGCTGGATTTCCCCCTCATCGTTTTCATTTTCTCTCTCTCTCTCACTCTTTCTCTGCCTTCATAACATTGCTTTGTATGAGGTCACCACCCTGCATGTCTTTTGATTGCTTTTCTCCCCCCTCCTGGTGGGTAAAGAGCCATGAAATAGCACTGCTGCTCAAGTGTCTGTGTCAATCTTTAGCCCTTATCAGATACTTCTTGTTGGAGACTCTCTTTTCCCTTGGAGTCTTTTATTCTCCTATTCAAAGCCAAGAGGCCCAAGCCCTCAAGTAAATCATCAAGCTGTGTAATCATCAAGCCTCACCTTAGTGTATAAAGCTGTATGGCAGTAGAATTGCATATTGTTGAGTGATGGAGCTTATAGAACTAATCATCCATCTTCTGACCCCAGTAATGCTCTTGTGACTGAGTGCAATCGAAGCCTCATAGCAATGTTTGTAAAGTGTAATGTGTAGTCTTCCCTGAAGAGATGGTATTATTCCCCTTAATATCAGGAGAATCGTGAGCAGGTATGGATTAACATGTACATGTACAATTTTGTTCTTGCATTCCAACAAACTTTTACTACTAATAATGATTTTACTAAGCAGATCAAAAGAAAACGATGAATTCCATTCCCTTTACAAGCTGTATATGGGTAGTATATTTGCAAAATTGGAAAAGTAGGGGGAAAAATGCACATTTCTGAGCATAATTATGTTGACAGATTACGCTTGATAAAAGGAACTCTTTCTGTAAAGTGGGCTGTGTGAATTAAACAAAGTCAATGCACAGGAGTGTCTGATTGTTTATTTTAAAAATCAGGCAATAAATGACCGTTTTTATGATGGAGTACTAAAGTACAAAACTAGCTGTTTTTCTTTCATTCTCATGAATGCACTGCAACAGCAAATGAGCTTGCTTAATACATACTTATATCATAATGAGGTTTTATGATAAGATATGTAAGCTCTGTTCCTCATGGTTCCTCATTCATGAACTATGCAAAAGGTCAAACACAAAAAACTGTAATAGAGAGTAAAAGGCTATTGATAGTCCACATGGTAACCTGCCCGGACGGACGGAGGGAGGGAGGGAGGGAGGGAGGGACGGACGGAGGGAGGGACGGACGGAGGGAGGGAGGGAGGGAGGGAGTGAGAGAGAGGGAGGGAGGGAGGGAGGGAGAGAGAGAGAGAGAGAGAGAGAGAGCGAGAGAGAGAGAGAGAGAGAGAG
>JBBPDC010000038.1:15877353-15887686 GCA_037974485.1 Hemigrammopetersius urotaenia
GTGTGTGTGTGTGTGTGTGTGTGTGTGTGTGTGTGTGTGTGTGTGTGTGTGTGTGTGTGTGTGTGTGTGTGCCCATAGATGGTTTGAAAGATCAAGGGGTAAAGCTAACTGTGTAGAAAATGGTGGGTGTGTGTGTGTGTGTGTTGGTGTGTGTTGGTGTGTGTTGGTGTGTTGGTGTGTTGGTGTGTGTACCTGACTGGGTTGCTGGTAAGGGACACTCTGAGAGAATCCAGACAGGCAAAAAGCTTCTCGTCAGTAGCTCCACTTTTCAGCTCACTGAGAAACTCCTGTGGAGATATTTGATGACTGCTGCTCCTCAGACTGCCCTGAAAAAAAGAAAGAGTAAGAGAAAGAGAGCGAGAGAGAGACAAAATTACATGAGAATTGTCTACCTTGATTTGCAGTTCCCTGCTTTTGTTCTTTTGCTACCTGCTTCTTTGATGTTACTGAGCTTTTGTACATGCTCTCATATCCAACGCAATCATATGTTTGGAAAAAAGATGTTTGACAAATATTTCCATTGTGCGATGTGAGTGCTTCTAATCTAATTCTACTTTTGCGAACCTACATAATCTGGAATTGTAATGGTGCAGTCGAAGAGAATGTGTTCTCCTTTTGTTCTTTGGTCTTTCTGACCCCATGCTTGCCAACATTTCCCCAAACACCAGCACCCTTGACTGACTCTGACCTGGATTTCTGAGAAGCTGCTTGAAAAAACATAAAAATAACACTGAACTCCAATTCATGGGACTTTAGTTTTTATCTTTAAAGATGTTTACTCAATATGCCCACCTCAAGTAAAAATCTACTGTTATACTGTTATACAGTAACAAGAACAATAATAGATTAGTCTGCAGTTAATGTGTGTTCTGCATGGTTCTTCTCTAAGAAGTAATCTCAGAGATTTCTTGGTTGTTTTGTAATGTCTTGCTCCAAGTTTTTTAAATGTTTTTAGTAAAATTCAATTAATTCCCAAACATTTTTACCAACGTACAAGCCAGACCGTTTGGCTGCTGCATGCCAAATGCTAATGGAAGACTCAGTGGCTGTTAGCAAACAAATTAGTATTTGACTCAGGAACACTCTCAGCTGTTAATCAGGAGATAACATTTTAAATATTGGCAAAACTAATCTCTCAGAGATTACAATGAATAAAACAAGCGATTGAAAATTACCACAAATATTTCGCAGACACCCTTTGGAAAAGAGAAGTGTGCTTGGAAAAGTGAGAATTAGGAATGGCAACTCAGATCGACGGACAGCATGATTTTCTGAGATGTTTTTAAATCAATTAGACATATAGAACTTTTTTAATGGTATTGTATTTTTTTGTATATCGTATATTCTTTAAGTAACTGGACAGTGTTTTGTTTCTTTGGTTTCTGTTGGAGAAATGTTATCCTTAATAAAGTTTCTTTCATATTAAATCATTATTCTTATTTTAGTTCATATATATTAGTGAGTTCAAGCACAAATGAAATCATTAGGAAACCTTTGAGTTATATAATCCTGTAACCTCTCTGTCTTATATCTATGTCTGTGAGTACTGTCTTCTCTGGATCTCTGATAGAAGGACGGAGCGATGCGGCTGGAAGTGTCCGGGAGCGGAGAAGATACACAGTCTTTTGTTTTGACTAACCTAATGACAACTATGTTACGCACACACATTGCTTACTGCTGTATAAACTGGAAAGCACACGCTTAAGATTCAGAACAACTCTTTTCTCAGACTTGTTCCCTTGCTTGCAAGATAATATTAAATCTTTCTTTTTTACTTTCATTACGTCTCGTGGTGAACTTTTATTAAACCTTATCGAAGTCCTTTTTGGAAATTTCACTGACAGTTTCAAAATACTGATCCATTTACATGTTGTGGATAAACTTAAGGCATTATGTGTAATTGATACAACAACGTATCTGTGTATCTACTTTTATCCTACATACAGTATATGCATATATCCTACATAGATCAGGGCTTTTAGCATCATCATTTGTATAAAAGGCTGATATGGAAGTGAAAATGTTTCATTCCAGTTTCTTCTGCATGCCTTACATTAAAAGTGAGGAAATAAGGACAGAAAGCAGTTCATTCATTCATTTTACGTGTTATTTTGTGTATGAATGAACTGAGCAATCTTACTACCTAACTAATCTAAACCCAAGTTAGTTTTACGTTCACAGTTTAGTCAGTGGTGATTTATTCGTTTATAGCTTGCTGTATTTAATGAAAAATATATGTTTTGCACCATTGTATTATATTGATGCTTGCATTTGTAGTTGTATACTTAATATATATACAATAATCCCTCAGTTTTACACGGATGAGCAGTTGTTAGGGAGTTTCCCTTGTGAAGCGGGAGCGGAGAAGATACACAGTCTTTTGTTTTGACTAACCTAATGACAACTATGTTACGCACACACATTCCGTCTCATACGGATTTTTTCTGAGAACCAAACTAACATTGTTTCACAGAGTCCCTGCACATGCTTTTGTGACGTCATAGCAGAACTGGCTCCCATGAGCCTTTGCGGCACGGTTATGTGTTTTTGTGAGTGTTGGAGGGGGAGTAGATGTTTGTCAAGTAGAGTTAGTGAACCAATGTGTGTTTCTGTGTGTAATCTGTGTGGTTGAGCCCGTCTCGCCAGTCACCCTCCTCCAGAGTATTAGCTGTTGGAGTATCGTGAGGCCAACTCAAAAGTGCTTGGTGAGTTTATCATGAAATTTCAAGAGTGTGTTTGGGGGACATATTTAGGGTTTACACTATGAAAATAGGCATTTTTTTGAACCATAAAAACAATGCGGCTTTTCACTATACGCAGGTGCTCTTGGTTACTGTAATATCATAATATCTGTAGTTGGTGCAAATAACCAGTCCTAGGAAAGCTACACATCATCATGGCACAAATATTCTTTTCACAGATGTATTTAAGTGTACAGGTGTCCCTGACATTCACTGAGGCGGAATTAAAGCAATGTGATGAAATTACGCCCACAAGCAAAACATAGCATGGCTGTGATAAGAATACATTTTCAGGCCCATCGTTATTAAAGGTCTTTATAGACACTGCATGTAAATGAGGAATTTGATCATGCATGGTGTGTACAAGCAGATACCTAAAAAGTTAATGGACAAGAACAAATTGCAGTTGATCTCTAGAGAAAAGGAAAATATTTTAATTTCACCAAAAAAGGTAATCCTGCAAGCTGGAAACATGCAAGGTTGACATTATTTCTATAACTCTACCTTTCCAAACCTAACTTTCTCTCTCTGCATTATACTTTACACTAGAGGTGGACATGACCAGAGAAACAACAACAGAATGCAATCAGAATATTTGTGCCATAACGTTATTACAATCCTATACATTTTAGATTACATACGTTCATTTGGCTGACGCTTTTATCCAAAGAGACTTACAATACACGAGGAAATACTCAAGTTTCAGGACAGTGTGAGAACCAGAGGAGAGTACTAAGTGCTAAACATTTTATGTAAGTGTAATGCAAGTGCATTAGGAAAGGAGATGCTCTCTGAACAGATGAGTCGTCAGGAGGTTTTTGAGAGTGATTCTGCTGCTCTTAGGCAGCTCATTCCACTAGCAGGAAACCACAAAGGAGACGAGTCTAGATTGGGTTAACCTTGTGCCTAGGGATGGCAGAGCCATAGGGTGTTCCTTGGAGAAGTGAGGAAAGCAAATAGCAACAATAGGCTGCAAAGAAGATAAGAAATCTTGGTGTGACGGTAGATGAAGATCTGTCTTTCTCACTGTAGGTTGACCAGATCTCCAGAACACGCAGATACCTTCTTTACAACATCAGAAGAATCCGACCCTTCCTCACCATGAAAGCTACGCAGATACTCGTCCAGTCCCCAGTCATCTCCAAACTGGACTACTGCAACTCTCTACTGGCTGGATTTTCACAGAAGGTAAATAAACCACTTCAGCTGATTCAGAACCAGCTGCCAGGTTTGTGTTCAACATTCCTAAATTCACACACACCACACCTTTACTAAGGCCAAGAATGGACTTGCACCCCCAAACATAACAGCATTAAATCAAACAACGTGTCGCATCCTCTCAGGGTTTCAAGCACGGCTCGTCTCGAGCCGCAGCTGCTCAAAAGAAGAGGGAGACCTGCATCAAGACTCTTCTCAATCTCGCCCCCCAGTGGTGGCATGTACACCCTCTTCCAATCAGATCTGGAGACCCACGCCTGAAGATCCCCCTCTTCAAGGAGCACCTTGGTGACTAAATATGGCTCTCATTTTGCTTGCTTATTTCTCCAAATGATATTCATCTCCCCTAAATACTGATGATATATTGCATTTTTTCTGCCACCTCTACTTTACATACTATTTCACATTAACAGCAAAATATATACAAAAAGTATACAAAAAAGGATATTCACAGAACGTGGGGGCTGGGGTTGATTTCCCGCAGTGTCTAAGAAGGGCAACAATAAATTAATGCATCTCTAATCTTTCCATCCACCTCAAAACAACTGCACATAGCATAGCTGTGTCTTTTGAATCTGTAAGCTGTGTTTTTTTCTCATCTGGATGTAAACAGAAAAGTACTGAATAGTGCAACCACACCAAGTGCAGTCAAAAATGACTTTAATTTACAGGCTCAACAGCACGTCTAATTCAAATATACTTCCAGACACAATGTTGCCAAGGAACCTGCTACACTTAGCATTCTTCAGGTACGTGAATATCAGTTTCATTATACTTTCCCCATGCTCTCTCTCACTTTTACTTGTATAATCCGTAACTTTTCTTGTTTTTAAAAACAGTAAGGAGATGGGCAGGGTCAGTGGGAGGCAGATACGCCCAGCCGCTCCAAGCAGGCCGTCTTGCCGCAGGCCCATCCCTTCCCATGGTGCACTGCGCCCACTGGCTGCTCCCTCAGCCGCCCCCGCCACATGAGAATGAGGTCTTAATCACCAGGTACATGAGGTGCAGCTGCTTCCCACAAAAGATTCACTCTACTCCTCCCCCATATTCTTCCCTTCTCTCCCACTCTTGCCTCTCTCCCTTCCCTGCTATCTTCTGCTCTGTCATCTCCCTCACTCAATTTTTTAGCAAACTGAACTCCTTTGTCACCATAGCGACTGCTTTTGTGGCAAACAGGGAGGCAAACATTTGCTTCTTTGTGCTCCTTTTTTTCTCCCCCTTTCAGGGTTTATTTTCCCTCTGCACAATAGCAGGTGATCCTAGTATGCTGGAGAGAGAAACTTCAACGTCATATGAAAAGAGATACTGCTTACACGCTGTGTTTAAAATATTAAGGCATGCACGTGGCAATACGTGTGATTTATAAAAAGACAGCTTCATTCAGGTGAGCAAAGACGAATGTCCAAGAACAGCCGTTCCGCAAAACTGAAAAGGAAGAATTATTGATCCACTGAAGCTCTGGTACAAACAGCAGTGTACAGGTCTTTGTCATTTCTAAATAATTATTTTTGGAAAGAAATCCGTTTACATGAATTATCACATAATGAATCAAGCACATTCAACTTGGCCACAACATGCCTTATCATAAAAATATTAGGTCTGAGCACTTTTACATTTACATTTATGGCATTTAGCAGACGCTTTTATCCAAAGAGACTTCCATTCCCTAACTACAGGGGACAGTCTCCCTGGAGCAACTTAGGGTTATGGGTCTTGCTCAGGGACCCAGTGGTGGTATGCTGAAGGTAGGATTCGAACTCATGACCTCTTAGTCCAGAGGCAAGTATCCTACCCGCTGAGCTACCTCCACCCTTTTTCTTCTTATTTGAATGTGCCCATCATAAAAGTTGGCACTCAAACAGTACACAAGGTTTCTAGAAGCAAAATGCATTGTGCAAGTCTACATGTTGCGACAGAACCCAGTTAATAGAAGTGTGCTGGGGGGTCTGCAAAGACAGCTGAATGCCCCCCGAAAATCAGTCAGCATTCCCTAAACAGACTTTAAATACACCTAATATCTTAATAAGCTAGTTAGATGTTTGTACAGGTTTGTTGTTCCCCCTGTTTCATACCTGATGTCAAATATCTTGTTCAACATATCTTTACAGAATAATTGCTGAGCTGTAGATGCAGCTGAGCAGCAAAGCAGTGAAAATATCTGCCCTGAACACGAGATCCCCCACCATCTCTACTGTAAAGCAGCAACTGAGGCACTCCTGTAATTATCGTAGCCTATACTGCCCTACAAAGCCAAAATGCAGTAAATACATATTTGATCAATACCGACTTAAAACTACAAATGGGGTTTAGGACGTCTCCTTCATCTTGTGAGAAAATATCCTGGTTCAAAGTCGTCCCGTTTCAGAGAAATGATGGTGTCAAAACTGCAGTAACTACAAAATCCATACTAATACTAAAACTTTAAAGCCATTTTTTGTCAGTTTCAGCTTCGGTGTAGTTACTGCACTTTGGCTTTGTAGGGCAGTAAAGAGCTGATTTATCAAATACAGTAAATATACAGTTAAACTTCCTGGCCTGGTTCCAATTACTCAAAGTATACACTTTTTTGGAGAAAATACTTTATTAGACCAGCTCAGAGCATAGCTGCTGCCACAGCCACAGCCAGTGGTAGAAAATTATATTTTTGGCAGCTTCTGTTCATTTCTGTTCATAACCAAGTCATGATTCATCAATCCACATCAGTTCCTGCAGTTTTCCACCTACTTGGTGGCAGTTAGCTCTCCCTCTCGGAGCGCCGAGCATACGGACATCACGTAAGCTTGAAACCATGCAGCTTCTGTCTAACAGGGTTCTATGCAGAATATCAGAATAGCAAGCTGATCTTTCAATCCAAGAGGATCTTTATAGAAGCACACCATTCAACAGCACCAAAAGGAAAGTCAGAAGGGTCTTGTGTTCAGCATATCTGCTTAGAGGAGAAACTCAGATAAGCTCTCAGTGGTTTGTGTCAGAGATCAAAGAAAGAGAGGTAAACATCCCAGGGCATGCCCTAGGTTACAGATCAAGCTGTCTGTTTGGCTCTGAGCCCTCATAACCAGACCAATAAGATCACTCTAAACAGGTTATGATATTAATAAACCATGAACTGGAGCTTCCTCAGGTATCGGTGGCATGATCCAGATTTTAGTGGAGATGTGTTTTGCTCTGCACGTTCCTCACTGACTTACACATTGTGTCACTTCATGTACGGTCGGATGGAATTATGCAATATATTTACTGAGAATATAAAGCACTTTTATAGGCATTTCTAATCAGTCACATCGCTGTATGCCCAAGTCAAATGGGTTATATTTAAAGAGAAAAAAAATGTAAAAACTTTTTAATAGGTTTTTCTTTTTCATCCAATTTGGACTAAACCCCTTCCCCTGTTTTTGCTTATAGAACGATGTGCCCGGGAGAACAAAATGCAACTACTTTGCTGTCCATGCTGAACCAGTGCATCACTCCTAAAAGGAGATAGAGCGACCCCTACTGTCCATCTCTTGCTACAAAGCAAATGTCTTTTCGTTGTTGTTGCCCCGGGACTGCAGGCCAGAGCGCACATTGCACAGATCGAATTTGGTACCAACAGGATAAAAACACTGAACTGTACACAGGACTTAAATCACTGGTTCACTTGTCTTTTATTTTAAGATACAACAGTAGAAGTAAAAAAAAAAAAAAAAAGTGCTTTCTTGACTCATACACAAATCACAGACTGTCTTCCTCGCTTCCTTTGGCTGTTCTCCTGTCCTCTCTAATGCTGTCTATAATTACATGCAAGTGGAAATAGCAGCTAGTAAGCAAATGTCAGACATGCTTAGGGAATTGATCAGCCATTTAAAGGACAGGTCACCCATGCCTCCAAAATGTCAGAGCCTCTCCCATCCAATCAGAGAGGAGAGCAAAAGAGGGCAAAAACATCAAACGTCCAATCAACCTGTTCTGCTTTCTGTGGTTGTGATAATTAACAGCCCTTTATGCCAGAATGTCACAATGTGTTGGTCTTTCACAGCCAAACACAGCTCTGAAATGATGCTGTCTTATGATGTTAACATCATCCTGGCAGTAAATGTCATGACAAGGTAGGTTCAAGGATCATAACATGATAGTGTATGTACAGACAACTTACATAAACAGTGTAAAATAATGTCCAGTGACATCAACTGAGGCCATATGGTCCCTATAAGTCCCGCTTTAACAATCAAGACCCCTCGCAGACATGTTTATTTAACTCGTTGAGAGTGCTGTCTGAGAAAAACTAATATCAGGGACAAATAAAAATCATATTCTTTTAACATTGACTCTCCATACCCAGACCTGATTAGAGTTAAAAACTCAGCAGCTATCTATCTGGCCTGGCCTGGTGTGGTCAGTCAGTCATTTAGCCTGTAACGCTCTTAAACTGATCACACTAAATGTCCAAAACAGCTCATTAGACATCTCCACTTGAGCCAAACATCTCCCCCTGGCCTTTCCAAGTAGAAGCAGCTACATCAAAACCCCTCAAAACCACACTTTTCAGAGCAAGCCGTGCACCCGGGTGGTCAGTCTGTGAAAAACATGGCCGCCTGCCCAGGTCTCTTCTTGCAAACTCGCTTCTGAGCGAGTAATCCCTCAGGTTCATGCTCGACTCATTATGAGCCAAATCATCATTACCCACCCAACACTGAAATTCAGGATGCACACACGCTGCCTGAACACAGCCTAGCCAAACAGGCTTTAATGATCACGGCCTCAGCTTGCACCACCAGGGAGGCCAGCACTGGCCTCAATACACCAAAAGCCTGGACTCTCAGTCTAATTCGTCATTATCCAAGAATTTGTTTTATAATATGTCAGCCTAAATTCTAAATTCTTCTATTTATTCTAACAGACTGATTCTGGACAGACGGCTATTTCTCCCTCCTGTATATCGCTAAGCTTTGTTCATAAAATGACTATATAAGCTGCATCCAAATCTCAACAATGCAATAAATCAATCTTTCAGGGTTCTCTAAAAAGAACACTAGTTTCTCTGGAACAGCTTAAGCGAGCAGGTGAATTTGTACAGAGCATGTAGGACCAAGGCATTAAGCATCACATGCTGGTGATCTGCTGGTGGAACAGCCACAGGAGAGCAATTCAGCACTGAACCACAATTACAGTTCATCTCCACAGGGCTAATGGACATCCAAACCCTGCAAAGAGAGAGGGAGAGAGGGAGAGGGAGAGGGAGAGAGGGAGAGGGGGAGAGAGAGAGAGAGAGACAGAGAGAGAGAGAGAGAGAGAGAGAGAGAAGAGGGAAAAAAGGGACATGTTCCAGGCATGCAGTATGCACCATGCTAACTGGTGCCTATACATCCATCCATTAACCCACCAACCAATCAACCAAGCAATCAACCAACCAACCAATTAACCAATCAACCAATCAACCAACCAATCAACCAACCAACCAACCAACCAACCAACCAATTAACCAATCAACCAACCCACCAACCAATCAACCAAGCAATCAACCAACCAACCAATTAACCAAACAACCAATCAACCAACCAACCTACCAATTAACCAATCAACCAACCAACCAACCAATTAACCAATCAACCAACCAACCAACCAATCAACCAACCAACCAATCAACCAACCAACCAATCAACCAACCAACCAATCAACCAATCAACCAATCAACCAATCAATTAACCAATCAACTAACCAACCAATTAACCAATCAACCAAACAACCAACCAAACAACCAATCAACCAACCAACCAACCAATCAACCAATCAACCAATCAACCAACCAACCAACCAATCAATCCATCCATATATCCAGTATAAAGCAGCTGTTAACTGTTTGTGGGTTCTGTTGTCTTTTTGTCTTTTATGTTGTTTTATATGTTGTTTGTTGTTTTTGATGTTTATTTGGTATACAAATCTGAAATGTTTAGATGTTTTAAAGAGACATTTTAGCCTTTAGTGTGTTTTTTCTTGATTGTTTTTAGGTGTGTGTGTGTGTGTGTGTGTGTGTGTGTGTGTGTGTGTGTGTGTGTGTGTGTGTGTTTGGCTGACCAGATGACCAGATGTTTTCATGCTGTTTGAATTGGAACGGTTTGTGTTTGACTAAGCTGGAGTTTGACTTCTTGCATGCATAATCCAACGAACAAGTGTGTGTGTGTGTGTGTGTGTGTGTGTGTGTGTGTGTGTGTGTGTGTGTGTGTGTAAGTGTGTGCTGGCGTTGTTTAGTGTTTTGTGGCTCCCAAGGTCAACTCCTGAAGCGTAACGCTCACGCCTGACAGCCAGAGAAAGAGAGAGAGAGAGAGAGAGAGTGTGTGTGTGTGTGTGTGTGTGTGAGAGAGAGAGAGAGAGAGAGAGAGAGAGAGCGAGGGAGAAGA
>JBBPDC010000038.1:15887786-15902826 GCA_037974485.1 Hemigrammopetersius urotaenia
GGAGAGGGAGAGGGAGAGGGAGAGAGAGAGAGAGAGAGAGAGAGAGAGAGAGAGAGAGAGAGAGCCACTTTCGTATCAAGGAAACAAGTTCTAAAAGTGTGTGTGTGCCTAGTAACAGCTATGAGAGAAGCTGTCTTTTTGTATCCAAGGTACAAAGCAGTAAGGTTCATAGCCCATGCTTCTGTCTCTTTGTAGCAATGATTCATCATATTTGGATGTAATGGATATTAAGTGTTCACAGAGACAAAGAACAGCTGAGCACACCACTGTGAAAGCGTGTGTCTGCGCAGACGTTATTGTGAAACATTCCACGTAGGCCCATCTCTATTTTAAGCCTTTAGTGGCCACATTAAGTGAAAGAGCTGAAGGAAAGGGAGCTAAAACAGCCCTCTTCATCAACACAAAGGCTAACCTTAATGCATAATGCAAATGAGGACAGGAGCGTTGGCGCCACTCTCCTTTCAACGTTCGGATATAATTAAGAGCTCCGGGGCCGACGATTTGGGCCCACAAGAGGATTCCTCTTGCGTTCTCTACTGCTTGTTCTCTATCTCGCTCGCCCTCTCTCACTGTCTCAAACGTCCTGATCGCGTGTTAAATCACCATCTTGAGAAGGCGCTTATCACTGCCCCTACAGAGCCGACGTGGCTTTTATCATGTCAAATTTGAGAATTATTCTCTGATCTATATTCAATTAAAACACTTGCAACTTTGAATGAATGGGGGGGGAAACACTTCTATTAGCTGCCAAATATCCATTTCCACTGACCTTCAATTGTACTGAGAGAGAGAGAGAGGTGAACTAGAAAGGGGGAGAGAGAAAGAGAAAAAAGTAAAAGAGGGTAAAAGACAGAAAAAGAGTATGAAAAAAGGGGGTACGAAAAAGAGAAAAAGAGTAAAAGAGTAACAGAAAGTAGAAATATGAAAAAGAAAGAGAAAGAGAGAGAGAGAGAGAGGGAGAGACAGAGAGACAGAGACAGAGAGAAGCAAAGACAGAGCGAGACATAGAGGGAGAGAGAAAGAAAGAGTAAAAGAGAGTGAAGCGGACAAAAAAAAAAACATGCTGAGAGCACAAGAGTTCATCAGTTTATTAAACCACAAGCCGATTTAAGGGAGTTCGTCAAAGAAAAACACTTTACCAGTGAAATTAAGAAGTTAATGGAATGCTTTGGAAACAACACTGACCTGTTTCATATCAGACTTATTATCAGACTGGAGTTAACTGTGGGGAACATGCATCGTATCCGTTTTTATACTATCAATCACAGAGTAAGCCATTCAGTAACCACAAACAAAGAGACAGCTGACCAAACTAATGTAGTCCATGGCTTTAAATGTACTGGTAGATTTTACAAACATGTGGATCTAAATGGCTCAATGACAGTACAGCTTTCATTGATGACTCTCTTGATAAAACAATAATTATTTCAAGTAACTGGCATGCCAAGAATGACCAAAGCATATTATGTCTATCAGTTACAAGCAAAACACTGCAGATGCCAGGAATAGCAGTAATTTGACAGACTACGCTGGACAGTGCTTGAGGGCAAACTAGGAATAGAAGGTGTGATCCAGGAATCCACAATCTGTATATATATATAAATAAAAGTGTGAGAGACCAACAATTAAGGAACTATGAGAGATATTTGTATACGTGGTGTAAACCCTCTCTCAACTGGTTGGAACTTATTGGAGAGTGAAAATTTGAAACTTTATAGGAGTCACATGATTGTCATTTTCAGGTTCATGTCAACCCTGGGCTCACAGAATGTGAGGATGTTTTGTTTTAAAAGGAAAGAGAAAACATCTTTAAGGGTCGAAGTTGAGCAAATAAATAATAAAAAAAAAAGTTCAAAAGCTGAGTGATTCCAAGCTGACCTGAGAGCAGCACAGACAGAAACTGTGTGTATAGAACAGGCAATGATTAGTGCCGAGTTGTGGCTATACAGCACCATCTAGAGGACATAAGCAAAAGAGTCAATTGCACAGAAGCTGAAACAGTTAATCAGGACTGATGAAAATATTTTAAATCTCACGACAAAATAAAAAATAACAAAAATCATCACTGTATGCAGAAATAAGACTCGTTGAGCCAATTTATAGTTTCTGAAGAAATCATTAGAGGCAACGTCCGACACTTTGGCTGGACGTGTACTGGTTTCTACTACAAGCTGCTTAGCTATTTGAGCACTAACAGATCGTTCCAGTGTGGTTGTGAATATGAAGAGAGTCATGCTACCTGTTCCAACACTGGTGCTAGAGAGAGGGAGAAAGATGGCCGAACCAGACCTTGCTGACAAGGAGTGAGCTGCTCTCTCCATTGTCCTACAGCAATCATCTCAACATATCTGGCCACTGCAGTAACATCCCAATCATTGCCATGGAAACAGGTTGTCAAGGAGGTCTTGTCACAAGAGTGTGTGGTACTGGATCGGGCAAGAACCCGTCTTAAAATTATTTTGCATGGCATTTTCTATGCATCGCATTGTTTAATCCTCTTGTGGGTTGGCTCTATTTTGTATTGTCTTTCCTGAAGGTGTACTTCAATGTCCTTCCTTTCAGTATTCTTCAGAAGTCAAGATCAACAAGGCCAGGCAGTTATAAAACAGCCCTTTTAAGTCAATAAGTCAGTCAAGTTACTTTTGAGTAATGCTGAGCTCTGCTGACCTCCTGTGTTGAGGACAAGACAACACTTCAAGCAGCAGAGAAAACAGGCAGCTGCTGCGTCACACAATTAGCCAAAGAGCAAAAAAAAGAACCAACAAGGCTGAAGAATAAACAGCCTCACACTTTGCCATTAAGAAAGGCACTTTCAGCGCTGGCTCAGAATCAGCTTCCACAGGATCTTGAGCCTAAGGACAAAAGGCACTGAACTCATCCTGGACCTACAAAAGAAACCAGTGCCTCCATCTGCTCACTGTTGGAGAATCGAAACAGGGAACCAGGCGGTTGTTTTACAACAAAGACAGTAAACAGATACGGCCTACAGTCAAGTGCAATTAGGAGTCATTCAGCGTTCATTGTTGGCTGTGTACATTCGCTGCCAGTTGGTTATTTGTGTAACTCCCTTAATGATCAATTTGATTAATGATCAATCATTTTAATTGCGGCCTGTGCTGCAATTGGAATCTGTTATTTGCATCCAGAAAAGCTCTGTTCAATGAAGACCCTTTTCGTAGTCTTTTTCCTGCACAACATACCAACAGCCCAGTAACATGCAAGGTAAATAAAAAAATGTCACATACTGTACAATGTACAGCACCTAGAATATGTGTTACTGCCATCATTGGCAAGGGTATAATAAACAGCATAGCAAAGGTTTCCTAACTCTTTCAGGAGATTCAGTGCATGATCTCTTGCTGAAAATGCTATGGTACTAGGGATACAGAATATGAATAACATACTAGTATTTATTTTTTTTTTCCACACATGCCAAATTTTTTATATAATATTTGCCAGATTTTATTAACACCTTAATTTAATACCAGGTTAAATATCAGCTGTACCAGTATGCTATAATATTGACATACTGAGATTTTTTTGTTTTCGTTTAGCAATTTTAGTTTGACAATAATGAGCACTAAATCCAAGATACAGCAATGCAGTATTTTAGTCAAAAAAGTTTCAATACAATAAGTCACATTTTTATTTATTTACTATTTATGATTAATATTTTCAACAATAAGCTAATTGGTTGCCAAAAACACATCTTGTTCATTAGCTACAAGAAGAAGCTTCCATCACAGGAGCTATAGAACAGTGAAGTAGCCGAGACATAGCATATGGGAGGTTGGGATTCAATCCATGGTTCAGGCAGAAGTCGGAAACACTATAACAACCATATATATAACAGCATTGGTTAAATATGCAAGCTCATTCTTAATGTTGCTTCGTCTTTTACAGAAACATGTGAAAAGTGAAAAAAATAAAGTGTAAAAGTGTAAAAACAAAAACAAAATACCAGCAACAATTTTCTTAATAATAATAAGTGTCAATCATCTTTCTTTATAAAATACTGCTAATGCAACATCACTGGACAGATCAACACACTTCGAGAGGAACCTCAGCTGCTGATTCTGTGAAGACTGCTGACAGTCCGAGTTGGCTAGCATCTCTCTGAGTGATGGGAAAGAAGGTATTTCTACCTATCCAGGGGACTCCCAGCCATAGCATGAACACACACTCCCAAACGAACACCCGAAGGTTTCTTAGAACGTTGACTTGTCTACCTCTCCTTTCAAAAAAAACAAAGATGAAGTATAATTAGTGCAAAGTTTTCTTTTTCAGTAAAAACTTGCAGTAAAAAGTCAAAATCTACAGCAACATGTAATACTTTGTGTATCACGAATGTTTAAAATTTCAACAAATTCATATCATGGATCAAGTATTGTAATGTTGTATCATGAGACCCACAGCTATTCCTAACCCTAACAAATACTGTCCCGCCCTAGATAGTATACAGGTCGGTATTACTGGATAGGAAGAACCTTTACTCACAAGTTGCTAGACCTTTGCAGTAGTCAAGACATTTTCTTTTATTTTAAATGTCCTATTACATACCATACGTAAAAGGGGCAAACGTATCAATGTTTCAGACTATCCAAAAACCTAATGAAAACATGAATAGGTGATTCCAGCTGTATGCAAGCCTCCCGAGTCTGAAAGTATAAAAATTGACAGACAATAAATAAATAAATAAACAAACAAACAACCCCACACATCCAGACTCTGGGAGGAAGAAGAAGAAGAAAAAAACTGACAGTTTGTCAGGTCGTGCACACACATACACACAGAGCGCTCGGCAGGCTGACAAGTTGAGATCTTTTTTGACATGTCTACTGAGAGCTCTGGCTCACCTTTCACTGCTGTGCTAACAAGACTACGTTACCCACATACCACCCCCACCTTGCTTTTGAGATAGCCTCCAGACTCACTGAGCCATTGTATTCGGCCCCAGTGTAGGAAATGCATGTACCTCTCACCAAACAACTCCCTACAGTGCATCCCTGTGCAGGGCCTTTCAACCAATTACCTCTCATTGTAGTACACACGCAGGCACAAACAGCAACGCTCAGAGACACATGGAGATAATGCTGTAATAGCCCAGCTAGGCTCTCTTAAGAGTTAGAGTATGGCACATAACAAGAGCCCTCTCCGAATGAGACTATGACAATTGTGTTTTTCAAAGAACACACATTTTCTTCCTCTGTATTACGTCATTGTAATTGGCTTTACGCATGGAAGAAAAAAAAACTCTTTACTTCAACAGACCTAAAAAGAGCTATAAAAATTCGTAAAAATTTAACTGAAAATCAAATAACGTTCAATAAATCATTAGGTACTGCTCAATAATAAAAACAGCCGAAAGTTCTCTCAAAACAAAAAACAACCTTGTTTTAGATACGGTCATTCGTATGTATTCATAAATGGTCAGTTTAACTGGACCTTTAATTGCACAGGCTCTCTCCCACTCTAATATCTGATGCAGCCCGCCCATTGTCACTCCACAGTCTCATTGTCATGCAAACCTCAGTTCATTAACACACATTCCATTACCATACCTACTGTGTAATTATGAGATAAAGAATTTATCAGAAGTGCTGAAATGCAAAATCAAAAAGGTGGGACTTTTTCCCCTTCCATTAAAGTAATTGGCTTGCAAACACTGCCTTTCGCCAGAAGCAGACTCACAATTGAGAGTGGATTGGGGAAAGACTATCATTACCATGCAAAAGCCAATGGAGAATTACTGAAATCTGCTTAAATGAAATATGTGGGAATGGAAAAGCAGAAGGCACAAACTTCAATTTCTAACGGGAGACACAGCAAGGAATTAAACAAGTAGAAAGAAGAAGAAGGGGAAAAAAAGAGATAGTTGCAGGCAGCTGGAGACTACGTAATGAATTTGGTGGTGTAAAGGTGTAAAGCATGGGAGAAATGCTTTGAACTGGTTAAGATTCTGTTCATTTCATACCATTGTAGATACATAGTGTTCGGAAAGCCTTTTACAGCAATGAGAATCCACATTTATCCTGTAATTATCTCCTACAAGCCACAGGGGGTGGGTTATCGCTGAAAAACACTCATTTGCTGTGAAGGAACATTGAGCTAGTTTAACACCTTTATTGAAAGAAAAAAAATGCCACTTCCACAAAAAAAGAAAGAAAAAAAAAGCATGAGCAATTACTCAGTGACACATAAGAACGGAAAAGATATTCCAGCAGCTTCATGGAATAAACAGGTGTTGGGCACCTCAAACATTTTAAACATGGAAAAGGAGTAGTACAGCGGTCTCAGGTGAAACACATCATATTTCAACCTAAAATGAAGAGAGACAGCTGCAGTAAACAGAACGTTATTCTACTTTTGTTACCCGACCCGATTTAAGCGTTCAGATTTTTCACAAAAGAGACAAAGACCTACAATCATTTGCAATTCAATCTTTTAACCATTTTTTTTTTCTCCACCCAAAGTTGTATTCAGCTGGTTGGATAGCACTTCTGTTCTAATAAACGGGAAGGAAAAAACAAGAAAAAAAAATGAGCAGAAAGAAGAAGTAGCAAAGCAGGCACAATTAATAAATGCAGATTTGACATTAGCATAGTTGCCTTTAAAAATCAGGTGTGCACATTAGTAAGCTCTTAAAAGACTGTAGACTCCCTAGATGATATCTATTCAAGTGGTTCTGCATCTATCTGCTTTTATGACAATATCTAATTAGACTTCAAAACCATGGCCATATTCACTAAGTGTCAATTATTGCAAGGCCCCAGGAGTTTGTAATGACATCCTGGCAATCAGTAAAAAGCATGTGACAGAATAGAAGATACTTGCAGACACAAAGAAATTAAAAAAGGAAAGAAGAAAAAAAAAATTTCCTTCCTTCTGACTACTCTGCAGTTCCTGATTATTTTTTAGGCGCTTTGGTACGAAACCTAACCCTTATGGAATCAGTGCTAATCACAGGCAAGGAGGTACAACAGGGTCACTGAGGAGATCCAAACAGCAAGAGTCCATATGAGGGAACTAGAAAGTGAAAGCTTAAGTAAGGAGGCAGATGGCCTCCATGGCTTCCTAACTTTTTAATAGGTGTTCATGCTCAACTAAAGGTGTTCTGAAGTTTAAGTTCCTTGAGGAGAGAATTATCCTGAATTCCACTGAACACATTTTTAGAGATAATGAAAAGGGCAGCCGTTCTGTTATTCTTATCCGTCAGAGTTCTCATTCTGTTGACTTAATGACAAAGAAGGAATCTTATCAGTTTAACTCGGCGCCCTGTCCCACTTCTCTCAAAGGACAGTCATTACCCCCGAGTTAACATCAAGCAATTTAGATTAAGCTATAACTTTAGAGGTTAGAAGTGTGGAATACTTAAAAGGTTCGTACATGTCAGGATCTCATTTAAAGAAAAAAAAAAGTCTAAGGATCTTATGTCCCGTTGCTCAGACTTTGCCGTTTGTACGAATTAGCTCGCTATGTCAAAGGTTCCGGGTGCTTCTTTTGGTTAGGAGCTCATGTAAGGGTCAAATTAACATCTGCAATTTATCAGAGTTCATTCTCAACAAAAGAACAGATCAGAATTCTTAACCTGGGCTGACATTTCTGACATTACAGCCTGAAAGATAGGCGTTTGTGAGCAAAGGTAGAATTCTGTGATGTTTACAGTTAGACTCCTCTGTGCACTTTGACATGTCCCTCTGGCTCTGTTTGTGGCATGCTGTATTTGGCATGCATTAATGGACGACCTGGATGAACCTGAACCTATCATCAACATCAGCCACTCTAAAAGCACAGGAATACCATAGAAACAAATGGGGTCATCACATATTTTCGTTTCAAAATTCACCACACACTCTATTGGAAACTGGTTAGTACTGCACCCATTTTCAGCAGCAGTGCCTTTAATGTGTGCAGATTGTTTGGCATTGTCTTGTTGAAAAACGTAAGGATGTCCCTGGAAAAATGTCATCTTGAAGCAGCAAATGTTTCTCTAAAATCTTTATGTACGTCTTTGCATTAATGTTGCCATCACAGAAGTGTAAATTACTAAGGGTCAAGGGCACTGACATGACAGACCCTGGCTTTTGATACTAATAGTGCGGATGGTCGTTTTTGTCTTTGGTCCGGAGCACATGCAGTCCATTTCTTCCAAAAAAGATCTGGAATTCTGATGTCTGACCACAGTAAACCTTTGTTGACAAGCTGGAGATGCTTTGCCCATCTTTGCTCCTCAAAGATTTTCATGGGTATTGCTCTAGTACCAAACCATGATAATCTTCTGTTAAGATCATCTGCTCAAAATAGACCAATCCACCAATCCATCCATAGCCTGAAATTGCCAGGTCCCCACCCTGGTAAGCAGGGTGTAAAAAACACATATAATGTAAAGAAAGCAGATAATTTAAGCTCTCTCTATACTTTGATGCCAGAGGAGACTTTCAGAACAGTAACAAGGAAAAAAAGATCCTACTCAACAGGATGCGACAGAAGCTCACACAAATAAAAGTACATACACTGCATAAAAATAATTGCATGTTGAAGTCAACATCACGATATTACTTTGAGTTGGCCAGCAATTCAAAAAACAATCCAGTTTTAAAAACATGTCCCTTGGACTTTCTGGGTAAAAATGATTAAGCATCCTCTACAAGGAATAAACTTGGCAATTACCTGCTAAGTTTAGTGCTTAATTTCTATGCACTGAGCCTAACATACAGGAGGAAAAATAAAAACAATGAAAACATAAAATACACAGGCTGCATCTTAGCCCCCCCTCCTCAATTCAGCAAATAAAGATGCATAAATATGTGCACGACTGTGTTCAGAATGTAATTTCACTAAATCGATATGAAATTAAGACAAATACACATTGCAGCCTGGATCACGAATACATGATACAAAGGGACAGAAGAGTGGGCTACCAGTAGGCCAATGACGGTAGTAGAGTTGCAATAATACACACAAAAAGCCTTGCTGAACTTTACAATGTTCTTCAGTGGTCACTTCACATAGCCAGCCGGGTGAGCTTACCCTTTCCCTCCCAAAGCAGATTAGTTTTGGGGACGCCCTCCGGTGTCGAGGTGCTGTAGGGTTTAGACAAGTAAATGCGATTTTGATTGCCTGGTGTCGTCCAACCGCGACCCTTCAGCATCCCGCTGGCCAGGAGAATTATGAGTCGAGCAGAATGACCCAGCATCCTGCCAAGTCCAGAGAAGCAGACTTGAGCCTGGACTAATAACACACGCCAATCTGGCAACCGCTGGGCTTTTCATTTCTCCTGTCATGGCAATCTGAAACACTGACTGTGACTACTGCTTAAGATCCTGTGACTCCACTGACATTCATAGAAGTGTAGTGCCGTGCTGGCCATGACAAACAATGGGCAATATGGCCTACTGTGAGTAAGACTATATATTTGCACAGGTATGTTTACTTACTTTACTAGTACATTACACAGTGTTGCTACAGTTATTGTACATCAACAGTGGTACTGTGCATTTATCATCAAGTACAGGTATCAACAACTGCATTTAAACCTCACAGTGCTCACCCAAAATGATTATTATTTCACTTTGGAAAACTTAATGGTTCCAATGATGCTAGCTTACTGCACAGACAAAACTGCTGCCAGTTCATTTTTTGCAAATTGAGAGAAACAAGAGAGTACAATACCTTACAGAACAGCAACTAATTGGGATACTTTAGCAGAAAGAGCAAGGGAAACCACTAACAAGGTTCAGAATTAAATTAATTGTTAAACTATGCAGTAGTTCTGCAGCAGGTTTTATTTATTTATTTGTTTGTTTGTTTATTTGTTCGTTACAGATAGCTCAGAAAAAGAATACAAAACACTGCATCACTCTAACCAGTGGTCCCCAACCTTTATTTCGTCACAGACCGATTTAATTTCAGAAACTATTTTCATGCCCCGGCCTTTAGGGAGTGGCAGATAAATATACGTATACGTATTTATACAAATAAATGATACGCATAAAAATGGGGATATTTTTAAAATATAATAATGGGGTATCTTTAAAATATAATAATAAATGTAAATCCAATGTGTACTCGCAGTTTATTTACAGCATTGTCATACACGTTTTTTTTTCTGTGCAGCCCGCGGACCAGTACCACATGACCCACGGCCCGGTACCGGTCCGCGGCCCGGGGGTTGGGGGCCACTGCTCTAAACAATGTCTTGGGCTCTTAGGCCACTGCGATAAACTGAAAAGGATGATGACTGAAAAGGAGCAATCTTGCAAATGGACCCCTGAGATAAAGCACCAGCATTCCATTTTTATTTTTTTTTACTTGCATTAGAGCACAGACGCTAGCATCCAGTCAACATGCAGCATTTCGCCATCAGAAGGCAAAGGGTTTATTTTGCTTTGTGAGTGTACACAGGAAAATAACCAGGCTATCAAAAGAAAATGTGCCAGACATGAAGTGCTGCAGTCCAGTGACCAAGCGTCTGGCTGCACTGAAGTAGTGGTAGTCCAAGAAACAGCATGCTACACTACATGTATTCAGCTCACTGTATCCATCTTCATCATCGATGGCAGCTCTTGCAGAGCCACGAATCGAGAGTTGCCTGCTGGAAAGAGGAGCACTTAACAACCAAAGGTTGTAAAAAAAAAAAAAGAAAAAGAAAAGAAAGAAAACCACTGAAAAAAGAATTTGATCATTTTCTTTCTTATTTCACCATCATTTCACTAATAGTAAGTTATCAAGACAATAACCATATTAAATGTTAAGACTATGGTTTTGCTGCTTGGCACTTGGCAAAACATTTTCTATTTGTGTATTTTTATTTTAATTGCATAGTACATGGGCAGTGGCAAAGTGACGCAGCATTTTTTTTAGTTTGATGTTGAGATTAGGGCTGGGTGATTTGGCCTAAAATCAAAATCTCGATTAATTGAACATTTTAACTCGATTACGATTAATGAACGATTATTTTATTTATTTATTTATTCATTTTGCCCTCATAGTTCACTGACAAGTTGCTCAGTTGTCTCAGTGTTTAAGCTCCCCATGCTCAACATGTCGGCGGAATAACGTAACATAACGAAGCGGGGTCACATGACTCAACATGCGGTAGTGTTTTTAAAGGGAAAGTAATCGAAATAACCGACCTGGAAAAACAAACATCAGGCCCTCTCTTGTAAAAAAAAAAAACATGACCAATCCATCAAAATAAGTTATTATCATGGTAAAACTTTGGCTAGATTTTTTCTTGTTAATTTACGAATTATGGTGTTTTGAGGATTGTATGGAAACTTACACTGAACGATCCCTGACACCACAGTGAGAAAAATGAATCAGTAATTATCTGTTACGTCTTTCATGCTGATACCAATAAACTTGTAGGTAATAATTTCCAGTATATCGGTCAGTCAGTTTCCAGTGATTAGTTGTGCTGTGTATGCCTAAAGTTTAAATGCTTATTTTATCATAACTTAATAATCATTGAATTACATTTGTAAAATGTTAAAACATTATTATTTTAATAATTGTCTTATGTGACTAAGAGGGGTTGACTGGTTACAGACACCACTGACAAAGGAAGACGACAGGACATCAACATCACCACACCTTGGTGATAATTTCACATGCAACAAGAAAATATGACAGGCTACCGTTTGCACACACCTGCTTTCTCTAAAGTGGGGCTGACTGTGAGATGACCTACAGCAAAATTCAAGCAATGCAAACCTGTCAAACAATTGGAGGGAGGCCGCAATGGACTAATTAACAACTTAATAAACGAGGGGGCATTTCTGTCAGAGCTGAGAGCAAACTCCTGGCTATTTACATAACCTTCAGAGGAGTGCATGGATTTCCATTTTTCTCTCCAGCTGAAAAGACTATGTAAATTTGACTGTTGAAAGCAGTGACTAATGGCAAATTTGTCTTTGCAACAGAGATCAACTCAGCATACTAGTCGCCATATTTTATCAGTCTTAGGAGAAATGCACATGCCCATGTATGCATTAGGGCATTAACAACTCCAGATTTTTACTGATTAGTCGGTCAGCAAAGTCGAAGTTGAGTCAACGAGTCGTTTGATGATGTCATCACCCATGCAGCGGAGGAACACAGGTGTCCAACATTGAGCAACTTTTATTAAAGTTCTCTGTAACATTAACAGTCAACATGACAATTAAACACAACAAAATACCTTGATACCCTGAATATTCTGGTAAATTTAAGTGTAGAACTGAATGCGGGAACAGTTTAAGCCGCGGCAGGACGACTCTCTGCAGTGCTGCCGTTAGCCATGTAGCGGAGCTAGCGGAGCGGTACGGTTACTGTACTTTAACACCGACTTGCAGGTTCTGCAGGTCTCCGTGCTGTTTGTGGGCTGGGCTGGTGGCAGTAATGCAATTCGGTTCTCAAAAAAAAGGTGAGGATATTTGCAGTTTCCGGATTTGCACATTTTTTTTAAAGAACGAAACTCATCATTATATGCGAAAATCCCCACAATAACGTTTTGTTCTCTAAAAAACTGATCTGCATAAAACTGGGGGATCACTGTCCATCATTATTCATGGATTACATTCCAACAGTCATGACTCCCTTCAAAATGTTCAGTTAGAAACAGAGTTAGAATCGATAAGGATTAAGCAAGAATGCAGCAGTTCGTGTATGAGTTCTTGTCTGAATGGCAACCTTCAGTCATCCAGTGATGTGAAAAGGCCAAAACACAGAACCTCAAGTATATAACGGCTCAACACACACAGAAGCTCTTCCCAGACTAAATTATCTACAAGGTCAAAATTTTGCTCTCACATGAAAGGAGGAAGGGAAGAAAAAACTTAGGCTAACCTTCACTATGAAGACTAACTCTGCATATACACTTTTATTTTCAGAGGCAGAAAAAAGTCCAAAGAGAAATTACTCCAAATGTAGGTTGGAAAAATGACATTCATTATTTGCTGGCATGTATAAACAGTTTAAGTTTTAGCTAGAGAACAAGGATGTATGACAGCTCTATCAATCTACAAGAGTACACAGCATCAATGACTGTGCATCGATGATGTTACTGTCTCCAAGACCAACTCCACATTGCCCAACCAGAAGCCGTGGATGGCTATGGAGGTAAGAAAATGTTTCGCGTTCTGGCATACGCTACAGAACTTTTTGCCAGATGGGTGGAAGAAGAAGAAGAAGAAGTTGTGTGAGAAGTGTGTGGGGAGTTTTCCACAATACTGGTAGCTTTGTGGGTGCAGCGTGTTGTGTAAATGACAGAGGGGAGAGAAACACCAATGATCTTCTCAGCTGTCCTCACTATCCTCCATCCAGTCCCACACCACCACAACCTGATGCAGCTGCAGAGAATGCCCTCTATATTCCTTCTGTAGAATGTGTTGAGGACTGGGGGGTGGAAGGGTTCACTTGACTCAGTCTCCGCAGGATGCTGCTGGGCTTTCTTGGCTGGTGTTATATGCACAATTATTTATTGCTGTCTCCCTCTATATTTGGACACCAAGGTTTGCGAACAACCAGCACTGACAGACAATTTAGTCCAGCATTCCACACACCTTCCAGCTCTAGTGCCACTAGTAAGTTGAGCATCTAGCCCACATGATGACGATCAGCATTTCTCTTTATTCAATTTTTGCTCATGATTATTGTTGGACTATCAAACCGTGAGCCCAGGACTGTGAATTCAAACAGGGGCTCGGTGTATTGGTACACTCCTACTTTATATCCTTGGTGAAGTATGATAAACAAGAAACCGCATTCAAAAAAGCAGAATGTGTCTCTACAACTCTTAAGGCAATCTTAAACCGCAGCTCATGTCCATTAGTGAGTCTTACCTGCCTTATCAGTCCGAGGGAGTCCTGAGTCATAACAGTCACTTTTCGCTCATTAGATTTCCTGATCAGCCTATAGTGAGTCAGCTTCTCTCCATTAGCACACATTAGCATTGTGTCCAGAACACCAATCTATATTCATCCATATTCATACGTCATCGCATCACATACTAGCATAGATGGAAATTCATGCAGTGCAAACATTTTGTTTACTGGCCTTAAGCCCTGAGACTGTGTAAAGCAGCCATCGACTCCGCTGAATAATGAGTGTGTTATTATTTTCCATCATGCGAATGGGTCTCCATGTTCTCTGAGAGGCAATTTAAGCTTACATGTAGTGAACTGAGGAGGAGGGGGGACAAACAAAGTGAGAACTGCGCCCAACTGAAAGTGAACCTGTTGTAATTATGACTGGGCTCCTTAATGGTAATGGCAAGGTGAATGGGGGTTTTATGAACGAAGAAATGGAGGGCAAGTCAAACCAGAATCTAGTTTCAATTACCAGTTGAGACAGGGGAGCAGAGCCAACAGGAAGGGCTTAACTGAGAGGTAATTATTTGTTGAGAACATGGACGTGGGGGGTAAACAACCAGGCACGAATGTCAAACAAAAAAAGATGGAGAGATGGAGACAGAAGCAGAGAGAGAAGGCAGGGGGAGACAATCCGTGATGGTTTCTACATTTAAGGTAGTGGACCATCCATCAGTTAGTCAAGGAGAGGCGTCTGAGTATGAAATCGAAATTCCAAAATATCTCCTGTTCCACTGCGTGTATTTCTTCAGTTTTTTTTTCGAAAACAATGAACATCTGAGTTATAAGGTTTTACACTGAAACAAAATACAGCAGAGGACGTTGGTTGAAAATGTTCACCGTCTCCACACTATATCTGTGCCTGCTTATGTTCATGCTGAATTCACAGTTAAGGGAAACGTTTTTAATAGCACAAACAAAAAATCTTTCATATCAATGCATCAGCACCACAACATGGAAGGCGACCCAATGGCAAATCACACTTAAATGCCTTGTATAGGTTTACCAAATGTATACAGTAACGCCCCAGTTTTACACGGACCTGGTCGGGGATTCAGTCATATGCAGATTTTTTTTTGAGAACCATTTTAATATTCTGAACAAAGTGCATTTAGAGCAAGTGCTTTAAAAACTGGTGAAAGAACAACATTCTCTGGAGTCCTTTAACAAAATAGTGTATTAAAACAGAG
>JBBPDC010000038.1:15944388-15956044 GCA_037974485.1 Hemigrammopetersius urotaenia
CAGTGTGTGGGGACGGTACCTTGCTCAGGGTACCTCAACTGTGCCTAGCGGTCTTGGGAATCGAACCTGGACTTTCTAGTCGCAGGGCAAATGCCCTAACCACTAGGCTACCAGCTGCCCCAAGAATGTGCTTTGTATATAATACAGCAGGATTCGCTGTATATGTACACCAATAAGCCACTTTAGGTCATCAAAATAATTCTGTACTGCTTGTTCAGTATATGTGATTCCTTCATGGATTTTTTTTTCATGCTTCAGGTTAAGACTCGCTTCAGTTTCAAATACATCCTGGTGTTTATTACAGTTAATTACAGGACGGCATTTCAGTGAACATCACAATATATTTATTCACCATTTAGCAGATAGAGTTTCATCTCTGTACAAGCAATATAGAGGGATTCTGACAGCATATACCTCTTTCTATCTTACAATATTCATTTACATAAATGTACATGATTCAGCATACAAACCTGCTCCAAAGTACCACATATATATTTCATTGCACAATGCATTGTTGCTTTTTCATGGGTTCTTTTCCATGAGGCTGTGCACATTTCAGAGTCTGGATGGTTCATTAGCACAGGAATACAAGTAGGTTCGGTCGGTGCCATTTACGACGGTGGAATGGAAGAAGCTTCTGTAATACCACCTGCGTTCTCACGAATAAGTCTTTGGATCATGCATTGTCAGGCCACTCAGCATTTTATTCACATGATTGTCAGTTCTTGAGTCCATTGTTCGAATACAGCAGAGTAGGTGAGGTGTTTTCCCCTCTTAATATAACTACGTTTATGGCACATTAAAACAGTCTCAAACCATGTGCACTTCTCGATATGTCCACAAGGGGAAGTACTGTGCAAAACACTTCTTTTTCCAAACACCAGTGCATAATGAAGTCAGTGTAAATTATTCACATATGTACACAAACATGCACGCACACACACACACACACACACACACACAGTCTCACAAGCACCCACAGTTGCACTCTGTGAAACATTTATCACACACACACAGACAGAAAAAGACATGCTCATGCATGTTACGTTTCAGTCTTTGACTAGGTTTTTGCAACACTTTCTCTCTCACTCACACACACTCACAGCACAGCCCTGCAAAACTAACTACACCTGTGATATGATCTGCATATTAAAACTGGATGAGCGAGACTGTTTGGACAGGGGGCTTCCAGAGGAAAAGGGACTTCCAGGGGAGAGGAGATCCTGACTCCTTGCTGCCCGCCCAAGCTGCTCTACCTGCAGGCTAATAGCGGACAGACAATGGGCTCTATCTGCACTGAGGCTACCAAATGACAAGCTGTCAGTGGGCCCGGATGAGCCATTGAGGCCGGTGCAGTCTAGAGACTTACTCGAAGTGGTGCTACCAGTCCTGGGCGGAGGGCCGGCAAAAGGAGGAATGTAATGGGGGTCCAGGAACCTCCTGGATGAGCTGGGGCTGGGGCTGTTCTCTACTGTGCGAAGGGTGACGGCAGGTGGGGGGGATTGGTGACGGTGATGGAGTCTGCGCAGGGCAGCCCGTGTGTCAGCAGAAGTGTGTTCCTTGTGCCGCGCTGCAGTGTCACGGTGCACTCGAGGTCCAGAGGACCAGTCCCGTTTCACACTGCTGGGCTGGCTGCTGCTGGAGGCCCCTGAAGAGAAGCCTTCATCAGGATCAAACGAGTCCTCACCACAGCTTACGCCATCAGCATCTGGAGCAGGCAGGATAACAGAAAAACAGATAAGCAAAGCAACAAATCCATTTTAGTACAGGAATGGGATTCGCTAGAAGACACACATCACAATACATTTTATTGAAGCAATATTGAATTGTGAAGTTGAAAAAGCAACATTCATTCAATGTTTAGAAAAAATAAATAAATAAATAAAAAAAAACTACTGCCACCACAGATGGAAGACTTCAGCATGCTGAAAAATACCTCTTATGGATTAAAAATTGGGAATTAAAAAGGAATTTCACTAATTTTTCAAAAGCTCTACATAATTAAACGAAGTACTAAAAGTAGATTAAAATAAAACATTTAAGTGGTGACTTTGAGTCTGAATTGTTTGTAGAGGGTAGTAAAAAGATATCTAACGTGATTAGCAGTAACAGGTTAGTACTAGAGATGTGCCGATCCAATATTCTGTATCAGTATCGGTCCAATCCTGACCTAAATTACTGGATCGAAAATTTAATTTGATTCGTTAAAAATCTATTATGGCAAACGAGGGGTCATTTGAAAGGTCTCACCGAGCCCTTTCCAACTGTGAAGTTTCAGATTTAACATTTAGATTTAGTATCATTTAAGGCATATTCTTCTTGTTGGTGAGGGCATATCACAGCACGCAGTCCCGCCCCCTGCCAAGTAACAGCCAATTGTAAACACGGGACATGGCCAATTAGCATATCTTGCCGTTTGTAAAAGTGCTACATAAAAATCCCACATTTAGAGTCTCTGTTTGTAAAAGTGCAACATTTAGATTTAGAGTGCAACAATTAGTTTAAAACAAAACAAAACAAAACATTTAGCTCTAAATGTGTGAAAATTGCATTAAATTATGAAATGAAAAAAAAAAGAAAAAAAAAAAAAAAAAGATACCTCCAAATGTGTTAAGCGGTTTTAACAAACAGCACCCCATAGGGGACATCTTACTATACCATGTTTCTCTCTTATTATATCACATTTATGATTTTTGTATTAGTGTGAATGTATACAAAATGTAACCAGACATTTTTTAAAAAAGCAATCTGCGAGTATCGGATTTGTATCGTATCGGCAGATATTTACAGTATCGGTATCTGACATAAAAAACTGATATCGTGCCATGTCTAGTTAGTACATGAGATGGTAATGAATATGTTGCCTGAAATCTGATGCATTGCTGTAGTCATAAGACACAGTTTTTGCCCAAAACATGGTTCTTTTTAATTATGCAGTAATTTAAAATCAGTGAAAATCCCCTTGTAAGTTTGCTCTGTGAAACACTTCTCAGAGAGATGCATCAGAAACACACGGACTACCGAAAACAAGGCTATTCTATGGACAAGGCAGGGATGGGGACCTGAGGGTCTGGCTTTCCAGGACCAGAGTTTACCATGTCTGGTCTAAAGTTTGGGCCAATAAACACATTCTAGCAACATGGATGGGTCCACAGTAAGATTTTCTACTGGTTGAGATGCTATATTGCCCTGCATACCCCCTCGCATAGTTAGCTGGATGGTGCACTTTGTCCACCCATGTGGCACGGGATTGGCTGGTTTTCCAGGGGGAGAGTATCGGCAGGGGGTGATGGAAGCGTAGAAATCAGCCGTGGTTGAGAAATCGAAACGATCTGAGGTGAAGAAAGTGAGCATTCTAAACACTGAGGCTGATGGTAGACATATTCTGGGTAATAAAATCTGTCTGGCACCAAAGGGGTAGTGATAAAACGTGGAGTATATAAACGTAGAAGATGTACAGAGAGGCAGTAAAATCTGGGATGTTCATTCTCATTTTTATAAAGTAATAATTCTATGAAATAAAACAGTATCCTTCAACAGTGTAACTGAAGATTAACATGCTGCACTGCCATGTGGTGAATGTTCCTGACTGACTGCCTGACTGATGACCACTGCACAAGTGTTGCCTGGGACTATCAGCCAATAGTGCTGCAGACCATAAAATATTGCCCTTTCAACACTGCAAAATCCCACACAGAATCTATGCAGAACAAATTTGCTGAAACATAATATTGGTCTTATAATAATGGTAACAGTGTTATTTTTAGTTTGAGAAGTGATTTCAACCATTACCTACTATGTTAATAATAGCCTGTAATTATAATTTCAACTTAGGACTACCTAAGCTTCATTAATTTATTTATGACAACTGAAACACCATAGCATAATTATTAGTAACAGCAGTAGGAACTTTAGTGGTATGTTATTATGATAGAAAAATACATATTGAAAAAAAGTAGCTGGTAAAATTAAAGACAATGAAAATTTTAACACGTCGTCATTAGCATACTAACATGATCTGATGATCAAAGATGATTTCTGCAGGGCTCTTTGGTAGCACAGCTGTCTGAGCACTGGCCCTATCATCAAGACATCACAAGTGTGTTCAATACTCAGTGTTGCGGCAGCCATTCATGGAGAGCATAATTGGCATAATTGAGTGAAAGATCAGTCACTCATCCATTACTAGTCAGCAGCAGCATCTTTCAGCTAACAGCCAACCTTGTAGTTAGTGTTCTCCTCCCAGTGACATTTCACCACCTTCTTTGTCAATGCATACTTTTTATATTTATGTATATACATATAAAACATTTCTGTATCTCGTGTATGACATTTTTGACAGGGCCTCACCAGTACCCTAACCTCAGCCCCACTGAAAACATGAGCAGTGAGCTAACCAGAGCCTGGACCAAAGGAAAGGACCCTGGATACTGATGAACTGGAGAGAATCTGTAATGAAGAAATCAAAAAATCTAACTCTGTCTTCTCCAGTCTCTTCAAACAGCTTGGGATAAGACGTGTTCCTGTAATTTGGGCAAAATTATTAAATATATTAAAAGTAGGGGAGCAAAGAATTGTGATGTAATTTTTTAGTGTAAGACTAAAATAAATAACCACAGCATTTTTGTATAACCTCTGAACTCATCTTTACCAATTATTATAGAGCCGACTATTTGTACAGAGTGTATTTTGTGTAAGTGTGTGTGTATACCCTCTCGCTTCCAGCGAAGTCGCCGGATGGAGGCAGCAGTAATGGCTGTTTGGGACACACGTTTGTTTGTGGGTGTCACTTCTACTTCCAGGAGATTGCGTGAGCCCTCCGGCGGTCGAGGAGGCAAAGAACGATTCATGGCATTCACTATCTAATGGTCAAAAGAAAGACATTTAATTTTTCAGATCCCACAAATACATTTTAATTTCCCATACTGAAGCCTTAGGTAAATTCTATGCACACAAGTTTACTCTAAAGTGTCCAATGTTGCATTTTGCTACCCTCTGGTGGTCATGAAACCATCATAGCACACAAATCTCAAACTTAGTAATAGTAAATACTATTTACTATTGATAGAAAAAAACTTTTACCAGTAATGGCTGGGCGAATAGCTCTAGCTGTGCTCTGTAAAAGATGTCCTCCAAAGCCTCTCTGCCAAGTTCCCACTGGCCATTGTAGCTATATTAAAGGAAGAGGACATATCATTAGAACTCAATCTATCATACATACACTATATGGACAAAGAATTGGGATATTTGTTGGAATTTGACAATTATGCCAACAGGGACTTTAATAACATTGCATTCAAATACATGGACTTTAATATGGAGTAGGTCCCCCTTTATAGCAACAATAGTCTCCACTACTCTTGGAAGGCTTTCCAGATGTGTTTAATGGAGTTTCTGCAGGGTATTCGTGTTCATTCATTCTGTACAACATTTATGAGGTCAGACACTGATGTTGGACGAGAAGGTCGGGCTCACAGTTTCCATTCCAATTCATCCCAAAGGTGCTGGATGGGGTTGATGTCAGGGCTCTGTGTGGCCAGTCAAGTTCTTCCACACTGAACTCCTCCAGCATGTCTTTATGGAGCACTGTGCACTGGGACACAGTCATGCTGGAGTAGAAAAGGTTCTTCCCCAAACTGGGTCCACAGAGTTTTAAGCATGGTGTTGTACAAAATGTCTTGGTATGCTGAAGCGTTAAGATTGCTCTTCACTGGAAGCAAGGGGCCACCTGAATTCAATAATTAAGCGGTGTGTCCCAATACTTTTGTCCATTTGGTGTGCCATAAACAAGCTTACAAGTGTAGTAATATCGTAAATGTAATGTACTAGCTAAAAATATAATTTCTAAACACTTTGTTTTGTTCTGTGGGTTCATTCTGACACCCCTACATGGTATGAAAACCAATTGGTAAAAAATCTAGTGATAATAATGGTAATAATTAAATGGTAATGGAAATAAAAACAATGATGTTTAATTCACACACTAGTAAAAGAAATTATGTGATGCTCTAGTGCACAGAGTGGCTGAACAAGGCCCCAGTTTGCAGTTCAGCTAAACAAATCACAAAGAACTAGTGAAGCACATTTAGGAGGGCAATGAGCTCAATGAGAGCAGAGCACATAGATGCGGGGCTAAAGGAAGCGGGCTGAATAAAGCTAGTGGGGGCAGATCTTACTCTCTCTGTCCTGGTTGATGAACTCACATAGAATGATAAACCGCTGTCAGCATTTGCACCATAAACTCCGGGTCCAGTCGCACACGGTTGCAGGGCTCCCTCCACAACTTCTGTTGTTGCCGCGGGTAACCGCACACACACAACCTAAGCAATAAAAAGACAAACAGGGGTGATGAATGGGAAATACAAAACAGAAAAGTGCATTAGGTGAAAGCTTGCCACTCTGAGACTCATTAAGCTTTGCTTATTCGTGGAATCATTAATGGTTCCTTTATTCATGGAAAGATTAAGGACTTGTTTATTTATGCATTTATATGGTAATGCTGTGGCCAACTGAGGGTCAAGTCAAGTCAATATCCCATTCATTTACTCCTGCACTTTCTCTCTTTCTATCTCTCCACTGGGAAAAGCAATCCTTTCGAGCCAGAGAGAGTAAAACAGGGCAAATAGAAAAGAAGGAGGAGAATGAGAATGAGAAGGAAAAAAAAACACTATTCTCACACATGTGTGTGTGTGTGTGTGTATGTAAGTAGTCTTGAGCCACCCCTCATTTCTTCATGTTAAGCTTCCAAAGAGCCAGACTTTCTGTATATTCAATGTCATCTTGAGGAACAGTTCTCCAGGCTTCCTGAAGGACCTTCAAAATCTCAGTTTCAGTCTAGCTCCTGCACCTGAACAGTTTCAGAGGAATGTTTTTTGTTTGTTAAGCCACACAGAGACCTACACAAGAATCATTCAAGTCTAAGAAAGCACATCTAAGGCCTGAACCAGTGAAGAAACAGGTGCAGATGATTCCAGATGATCAATCTGGTGATAAATATACTGGTGGTGCTGAATGCTGAGTGGTTGGTACTCCTTTACCTAGGAACTATTTGTTCCCATTTCTTTTATTTAATCTACTCAGCACGGCAAAGATAAAACAGTTTGATGGGCATCATAATAAGTCGATGCAAAGCAAACCATACCATTAAAAATGAATATTTCTTGCACGCAAACTTTACGATGATTTTTCATTTCTGAGTACAGTAATCCCCCGCTTTTCGTGGGGGTTACGTTCCAAGAGCACCCTTGTATAGTGGAAAAACCGTGTTGTTGTGCCTAATGCCTAAAATGCCTATTTTTAATAGTGTAAACCCTAAAATGCCCCAGAACACTTTGTCGTTTAATACATTACCCTTAAAGAAAATGTTAAGGTAAATAAATAATCAGAAAACTTGCTTAAAAAACTTTAGCATTAACGGTTAGCATTAGCAGCGTGCAAAGACTCGTACAGAAAAATGCTGAAATAACTCTACCCACGTTTAGACAGGGCACAGCTTAATAATGCTAAATAAACTCAGATAACTGATGAACATTTGGGGGGGGGGGGGGGGTTCAAAAAAACTAAAATAAGAGGACAATACACGCATGCTACGTTTATGGTGGTTGACAACTTTTGAGTGTTGGGCTGGTGGTGGTAATATAGTTCGGTTCTCAGAAAAAATCTGTGTAAAACTGAGGGGTTACTGTATATCAAAATATAACTGAAACATATGCGGAAATACAAAAAATACTCAAAAACTACAACAAAAAATGTATACTCAAAAAAGAAAAGAAACGTGAAGCAGTGCCTTTAGGAATGATGAAGACAGAGGACAGTGTTACCGTGAGCTCATTCTGCAGGCTGACTGGTGGGAGGAGGCCGGCATGTAGACCACCGCAGAGTTGTAGCAGAGCATGAGAAATGACAGCACCTCAAACCTAAAGAAACACACAGAAGTTAGCTTTTCCAGACTCATATCCTGCAGTTAAACCGCAAAGACACATCGTTATTACAGAATTTCTCAGCACTCTATCCCACAAGCATGCCTTCAAAAAAGCTAGAGGAAAGAAGGTAGTGATTAGTCCATCTCCTTCGCACAATTCTACTAATGGTCTTTAAAATGTTAGCAGAAGACCTCAAGTCCTTCTTTAAAGCTGTCTGGCTTTTTTGACACTTATTTCAATAATCACTAAGGAATGCTAAAGAAAGTCAAAGCTATTATCAGCCTGTTACTAACAGATCTGAAAGAGAGGCAAGATGAGACTGTTAGAGTCATCGTTAAACTATATGTCACCAAATTATAGAGCGACCACATGTTAGACAATTTCTAATAACTTTCACAAAACAAAAAAAAAATCTGTTTTATAAGTTAAAAAGCACCAAAAATGCCCTCTGCAAAAACATACTAGTAAGCAGTGCGTGGGGACGGTACCTTGCTCAGAGTACCTCAGCAGTACCTAGCGGTCTTGGGAATCGAACCCGGACTTTCTGGTCGCAGGGCGAATGCCCTAACCACTAGGCTACCAGCTGCCCCTAGTAAGTTTTATACATAGCACTACAGAATCCTATTAAACAAGACTAATAAATAAGACTCCTTGTAATGGACACATGTAGTTGGTCAGTGTTGTTAAAGTAGACCAAATATCCAAAATATGCTCAGAAAAAACCTGAGATAGTTTCATATTGCGCATTCCTAATTCTGCCATGATGGCCTTTAAGGCAGCATTATTCAGCCACATACATGGAACAAACATGACAGCATGTTCCAAGAGTTTCATCTCACTGTAAAGGAGATTTGTTTCATCAGCCTGATCTGAGAAAAGTGCAAAGACAGAGGTCAAATCATATCCAAAACAACTCAGCCTACACCTATGGAGAGAAGCAGCCATAAGGTAAGGTCCTGTGATGGCCCAGTTAGAGCCTGACCTAAATTTAAACTGAACGCGTGTGGCATGGCCTAAAGATCAGCCCGGATCCGCAATACACACGAGACAGAATGTGACCAGGCTTCTACAGAGAAGAGTCAAATCAAATATACAGATAGAAGATTGGAGTAGATGTAACCAGAAAGCCTCAAGACTGTTTTTGCTGATAAGAGGGCATCTACCAACTACATTTCAGGAGACTTTGTGCTCATACAAATTTAGTATGCTAGTACATTCATGCACCTGCAGCTTTAGTCCCGGGATCTTGGGTCAACAATCTGCTGTAGGGATACAGTTACATCAGCTTTGGCCGATTATAATTGAGCATAATTACAATAATAATCAACGAATACTCTATGTGCTCATTAGGGGCCAAAATGAAATCCTCAGTGTATAAATGTTTTTTATTGTGAATCTTACATTACTGTATTAACAGTTCCTCTTGTCACATTTGCGTATTGTAGATCATTCTAAAATTGTCAAGTAGAGTCATAGTGAAACTGCATTATTTATTCTAAAAAACTGAACTGAATCAAAGGGAGGTCATAGATTTACACCCCTGGTACACATGGTCTAAAGTCAGGTGGCACAGACTGATCTCAGTTCCACAGAAATACAAAATGGACTGAAGTGGAGCTGCAACATGTACCTGTTCTGGGAGGTGAAGGTTTCTCTCTGGGGCAGCAGGCCACTATATACCACCCTTATCAGGTCATGCTGGCTTAGAGCTCCCTCCGTCAGAGCCATGGAGCCTAAACTGGAGGGCTACAAAACACACACAGAATTTTTATACTACAAAGTATGCATAATTTACATCCTTTCTTTTCTACTCTTATTCATGGTATAACTTTTAAATGTATTATTAATACAGAAAAGTAATACAAAAAAAATCAAAATCCTTATATCAGCTGCTCTGAAAACACTCCACTTTTACTTAGTCTCCCTCACTTTCTCAGCAGTTGTAGCAATAACCCCCAATTGGGCATTATGAATTGACATTTAAATTTTGTGTAAAAGATTGCACGCAGGCATTATTTGTTGCTTTCTCATTTTTGCGCCTAGTACAGCCATTTCTTCTTGTTGTTATTAACCCAAATAACCCCAACAGTGATTCAGAGAATGCTTGCTGGTGGGGAGAAAATGTGTATAGGAGAAAACGGTTCATTGCTAGACAGATTGAATACACCAGTCTGAAAACCAGCCAAACAAATGGCAGAACGGTTACATAAGGGAACAGCAATGAGACTGTGATATGTGTAAAATGTAAACAAATATGTCTTTATATCTCTGAGGAAATGACTGCAGAGACTGCAGAATATAAAATACACAATAATACATACAACGCTGATATAAGTAGTGATCTTGACATGGTATATGGATTACACAGAGCCAGTTCCTAGCCTTTTGCAGATTCTTAGCCTTTTGTAGCCTTATGCAATGTGCCTGCACTTACCTCATGATATATGGAAGGCTTGGAGAGAGAGGGTATGGTGAACGACAAGAGTTTACTATTTCCCTTGCTGTCCACAATCTCCTACAGATAATAAACACAAAAGAGCAACAAAGATGAGGTCAGAAGTGCATTATTTTGACTTTGCCTTTGACCCAATGGACCCATGGCTCACCAGGTTATAGATGCCCAGCAGCAAGGCCTCTACACAGCCATTGCGATGGCGCTCCCTGCTGGAAGTGTGACGCAGGTACACCCAGATCAGCTCAGGGAGGAACTGCAGAGTGAAGCGGCGCAGGCCCACCTCTGTGCTCCGGTATAGCTCAAACAGCTGGTGACACACGGGGGCCAAGAGCTGCAGAGAAACACACACACACACAACACAGGAAAATGAAAAAGGACAGAATCTGTGAGTGAGCAGAGAACAAGGAAAAAATGAAGGAGAGATTATTAAAGAAGACAGTCTAAAAATCGAATGAACAACAAAGTGAATATGCATTTATTTCTCCAAGACAAAACTGAATGGCTGCCCTGTAAAACGCACATGAAAGGACTTCAAACACTGAACGATAAATACAGCAGGAGTCTTCCCACAACAAAACACAGTCTGATGTGTTAGACAGATTATATGAAGAGAAGGGGGGACGTGGTGCCCAGAACTTGGTGTCCTGGAGGCCTACCTCACTGCTGGGTTGCTCCTGGATGACAGCATATAGAGCGGGCACCAAGCCCTTCTTTAGACGCAGACGGCAGGTATAGCCAGGGATCAGGTCATCAGGTAACATCTGTAGGAGAAAAAGGAATTGAAGAAAGATGCGCTGCTTCAGGGTTATACACACCACCAAGCTTTCACCTGGTAACAGTCAGCTTTTATGCAAAAACAGCTTTGTGTTGAATTTTGATTTCACCACTGGTTATTCCAACTCCCCATATTTTCAAAAGAGTCAAGTGTCATTCCAAGTTCTGAATGTGCTCAATTCTTCATCTCTTAGAATGAGAGACATTAAATCAGCTGTAAAACTCCTGAAGTTTGCAGACGACACCACCGTCATTGGACTCATTCACGATGGTGATGAATATGCATACCGGCAGGAAGTTGAGCGACTGGTACTCTGGTGCAGTCAGCACATCCTGGAGCTGAACACGCTCAAGACCGTAGAGATGACAGTGGACTTCAGGAGACATCCATCAACACTGCCCCCCCTCACCATACCAGACAGCCCGGTGCCTACTGTGGAGACCTTCAAGTTCCTGGGCACCATCATCTCCCAGGACCTGAAGTGGGAGACCAACATCTCCTCCA